>QNTS01002314.1:87402-105713 GCA_003317085.1 Hucho hucho | reverse complement strand
CCCCCCCCCCCCCCCCCTCTTCCCCATGTGCTAGGGGAGGTACTGATATCCTCCCTTCCTGAGTGTGGACTCCAGTGAGGACTGTGGGCATAGGGAGTATAGCTGAGGTGATCCCACTAGAACTTCTGAGGATGATGGGTTGACCTGGGAGGGTGTCTCACCTGAAAACTTGGAAATTATGGAAGCCAAAAAGGTCCTTCATTTTGTGCCATCTGGTAAGTCAGTTTGCCCAGGATTGGAGGGTTTCCCTGCTGTGCAACCCGAGAACTCTTGTGCCAGACATGTGCAGGCGTGTGCCATTTGCCTTCTTGACTTTACACCTGACAACCCGGAGGGAAGTCTTGTATGTTTAGTGAATAAGTTGACTTTTAGTGTAGGACTGTCCTTTTACACTTCAACAAGACTTCCCTTGATTTTTGTCTAGTTTTACATGGATTAATGCGTGAGTGAGTATTGTTTTTAAATGAATCTGTGGCATTGTCTACATGTGCTTACAACTTGTTACAACTGGTTACTGTATGAATCATGTTTGATATTTTTACACCAGCATCTTGATATTGAAACCATTCATGCTAAATGAGATGCCTTTATTGGCCTGGACAGCTGGAAATTTCAAAAGCAAATGGTGTGGGTCAATATTTACAATATGACTGTAAATGGAACCCTGGCCGTGCCATGGGAAGTACAGCTGCAGCCGTTAACTATCATTCTGAAGTGGGCTGACACATTTTATCTGGTTGCCTATGGGTGAACATAACAAGGATATCATCTGATGCGTATTTGACCATTTCTGATATGACTCGGGTTGTTTTCTTGGTGACTGACTCTTTGTCTGAGGCGCAGGACTGTTTGCCTGAGGTGAATAGTATTATGGGTTTTCTTAGGGCAGAAGATGTGCCTCTGTAGCAGTCGCCCTTGACAGAATTTGATTGTGATCATTCCTGAGCTCCCAAACACCAAGATAACCTCCTACTTATTCCTACATATAGGTTATATACGACCACAACGTCCACACCTGTTGAATTCGGCATATGTGACTAATACAATTTGATTTGATTTGATTTGAACTACAACGTCTTACCAACTCAAGTCCTTCACCACACAAACTTCTCACTATACAAACAATGTAGATGGTTGCATGCCACCAACCAAATTAGTTACAGTATGCAGGGCACTATATATGAATTGCACAGCAGGGCAGTTATGAATAGCACAGCCTTTTCCTAAAAATATGAATGACACAGGTAGCTCAGACAATCACTGTAGTTATCATTGGGACATCCACCCCTTTCCACTTCCTGTATTGGCTCTTCTGTGGTCTTCATGGGTTAATCTGCTCTAGTTTAATTTTCTCAGGCAAGGGATTAAGTAAGATTATCCAGGAGGAAAAAGCCACATGTTCTAATCTGGTAAATTTCAAGGTTTCCACTCGTTGAATGTATTATTAGACCTGGGATGATTTGTTGAGACTTATTTAATAATACAAATATCATGACCATACGGAATTATTTAATAAGGCACTTCATGGAGAGGATAAGACGCTCTTCCCTGTGGCCTTACTTTGAACCAGCATGTTCAGGCTTGAGATATAGTATTATTTAATCCACTTAAAACGGAAGATAATTAGCTCGATTTTCTCTTCGTTACATTTTTTGCCTCCAAAAGGATTATCCCTCATTGCCACACAGAATTGGTGTCAAGGAGAAGCAACTGTTTGAAGTTGTCTTTTATCATTCATGCATTGGCACCAAGCTAGAACTTGATATACTTTGACTGATTTCCTTGTTTTTCTACAGCGTGTGTGTGCATATCTGTAATATCAGCACGGCTGCAGGGTAGGGCTTCAGTGCCTTGAAACAACGGGAGAGCACAATGGCAGTAGGTGGCATCTGAGATTCTGATGCCAGAAACCCACTATCATACACTATTGGTCTGGCTGTTATCTTTACGGAGACAAACCTATTGTGCACCTTGACGAGGCAATCACTTCACCTGGTGTGCAAAAGCACTCTGTAAAGTATTGTGGTAGAAAGAGCTGTATGTCTTGCTTTCATACTGGGGTAGTGACATGGTGTACAGTACACAACACAACACAACCTGCCGTTAATGTTATTACACCCTGTACATGTGAGGCAGTAGGACTATTTTTTCTGCCGGTTGCTTTTCATGCTTACGGTAGTCCTGCATTTTTTATTCATTATTTTAATTTCTCATCCACATAAACTATACAATATGGGGAGACTGTACTTCAAAAGGGGAGATAATCATTTGATTTAGCAAAATCTTCCAGAGGGGTTATGACCTTGATAATATTTATCTCAAAGGGGGTAAAAGACACAGCTCAAACAGAATAAAGAATTCATAACATTTCCAACTTTTTGCAACTAGCTGAATGTACTATTTGAAAAGACTTAACTAGGACAAGGCTATTCTGTTTCTAATTACCTAGAAAGTTACCAGTTACCTCAAGCTGATATCCTTTTCTCTAAACAACGATAGTGAGGCTTTCCGAGCCACACCCCAGGTATGAACCTAGCTTCTTGTCATTATTGAAGTTAATAACGTTTCCCCAAACCACAAATATTCCCTCAGCAGCTGTTATTCGGAGAGTTGAAACCATACTATTAACCGTACAGTTAACCGAACAGTTAACCTTACAGTTTACCATACCGTTAACCATACCGTTAACCATACAGTTTACCATACAGTTGATCATTCAGTTTACCATACAGTTTACCATACCGTTAACCCTTCCGTTTACCATACAGTTTACCATACTGTGTACATCAAAGAGAACATAGGAACTACATGTTAGCAGACCATAGAAGGCAAGACAAACGAAACAGCATCATTAGAACAGAAATATAAAAGGAGATAAATAGAATTTCCCTCCAGCAGTTGTTCTGAAGACATGTTTTTCAGACCCCATATGGCTTTCTGGAATCAAGACAGCCATTTTAATGAAAAACATGTTGGGAATATCAAACCGTCAAATTTAAAACGCTATTTCTAGTCCAAGAATCTGCCTCTGAGTGCAATGTGACTGTAAAATAGATAATGTGGTCAATTAAAAGCAGATTGAATGAAAACCAAATGTCACCTTCCAAACCAAACAGGAAGATACACATTTTAGCAACTGAGTACAACCAGGAGCAGGACAGTGGAAGGAACCTATTTTGGGGATTGATTTCGATGGCCAAGTTGCCATGCGGCCTGCAGCAGGACAGTATATCTCTGTCAACACCACGAGACAGCGTGCTCAGGAAGTCAGACAGCCTTCTAAACAGGACATCCACAAGCACAAGCACAAGCACAAGGACATGAAGAAGCACTGGGGAGGAGACATTGTAGTGGAGGGAGGTGTAGAGTAGGCTTCAATTGGTACTACATTTTTTTACATGTCTTGGTAAGACTTTACCAGCCAATAGGGATCATCCTTTACTGCATGTGTGCATCTTCGGGATCGGTGTCCCTTCCACGGGACGGTTGAGCTAACGTAGGCTAATGCGATTAGCATGAGATTGTAAGTAACAAGAACATTTCCCAGGACATAGACATATCTGATACTGGCAGAAAGCTTAAATTCTTTTTAATCTAACTGCACTGTCCATTACACCTTAGCCAAATACATTTAAACTCAGTTTTTCACAATTACTGACACTTAATCCTAGTAAAAATTCCCTGTCTTAGGTCAGTTAGGATCACCACTTTATTTTAAGAACGTGAAATGTCAGAATAATAGTAGAGAGAATGATTTATTTCAGCTTTTATATCTTTCATCACATTCCCAGTCGGTCAGAAGTTTACATACACTCAATTAGTATTTGGTAGCATTGCTTTAAATTGTTTAACTTGGGTCAAACGTTTCGGGTAGCCTTCCACAAGCTTCCCACAATAAGTTGGATGAATTTTGTCCCATTCCTCCTGACAGAGCTGTTGTAACTGAGTCAGGTTGGGATTGAGGTCAGGGCTTTGTGATGGCCACTCCAATACCTTGACTTTGTTGTCCTTAGGCCATTTTGCCACAACTTTGGAAGTATGCTTGGGTTCATTGTCCATTTGGAAGACCCATTTGCGACCAAGCTTTAACTTCCTGACTGATGTCTTGAGATGTTGCTTCAATATATCCACGTAATTTTCCTCTCTCATGATGCCATCTATTTTGTGAAGTGCACCAGTCCCTCCTGCAGCAAAGCACCCCCACAACAGGATGCTGCCACCCCCGTGCTTCACGGTTGATATGAGTGAAACAACATATTTGAATAAAAACCGGAAAAGGAAATAACAAATACAACGTGCCATTAAAAACACACGGGCGAATATAACCAGCCGTAGAACTCTGCAAGGAAACAACAAACACGCACAAAACCATGGGGGAAACAGAGGGTTTAAATAAGGAACATGTAATTATGGGATAAAAACCAGATGTGTATAATGAAGACAAAACACATAGAAATTGAAAAGTAGATCGGCGGTAGCTAGAAGACCGGTGACGTCGACCGCTGAACGTTGGCCGAACAAGGAGAGGGACAATATAGATGCTTTTGCACCTGTTTCCTCCAGCATCTTCACAAGGTCTTTGCTGTTGTTCTGGGATTGATTTGCACTTTTATAACCAAAGTACGTTAATCTCTTGGATACAGAACACATCTCCTTCCTGAGCAGTATGACAGCTGCGTGGTCCCATGGTGTTTATACTTGCGTACTATTGTTTGTACGGATGAACGTTGTACCTTCAGGTGTTTGGAAATTGCTCCCAAGGATGAACCAGACTTGTGGAGGTTTACAATTCTAGGCCTTGAAATACATCCACAGGTACACCTCCAATTGACTCAAATGATGTCAATTAGCCTATCAGAAGCTTTCAAAGCCATGACATCATTTTCTGGAATTTTCCAAGCTGTTTAAAGGCACAGTCAACTTAGTGTATGCAAACTTCTGACCCACTGGAATTGTGATACAGTGAATTCTAAGTGAAATAATCTGTTTGTAAACAATTGTTGGAAAAATTACTTGTGTCATGCACAAAGTAGATGTCCTAACCAACTTGACAAAACTATAGTTTGTTAACAAGAAATTTGTGGAGTGGTTGAAAAATGAGTTTTAATGACTCCAACCTAAGTGTATGTAAATTTCCGACTTCAACTGTATTACAGTGAAAGAATACCGTGCTATTGTTTGAGGCGAGTGCACAATTTTGAACATGAAAAGTTATTCATAAACAAATTAGGCACATTTGGGCAGTCTTGACACAAAATTTTGAACAGAAATGCAATAGTTCATTGGATCAGTCTAAAACTTTGCACATACACTGATTCCATCTAGTGACCAAACTCTAAATTGCACCTGGGCTGGAATAATACATTATGGCCTTTCTCTTGCATTTCAAAGATGATGGTACAAAAAATAAATACAAAAGAACGGTTGGTTTTTATTTGTATTATCTTTTACCAGATCTATTGTGTTATATTCTACTACATTCCTTTCACATTTCCATAAACTTCAAAGTGTTTCCTTTCAAATGGTACGAAGAATATGCATATCCTTGCTTCAGAGTATGGGTATGTCATTTTAGGCGAAAATTGAAAAAAATGGGCTAATCCTTAAGCGGTTAATGGCTGTTATTTAGTCAGTGTCTTTCTGAGATGACAATAACACATTGTAAGGGGATCATACAGCCATATGAGGAAGTATTTCAGTGCATTATTAACACTTCATAATGCATTATGCATAATGAATTTTATTTAATTATTTTTTATTTAATGTATTTTTGTTTTTAATTCCAGCCCCCATCCCCGGGAGGCCTTTTACCTTTTGGTAGGCCGTCATTGTAAATAAGAATTTGTTCTTAACTGACTTGCCTAGTGAAATAAAGGTGAAATAAAAGTATAATAATTATACCTATAGATGTTCATGATCTAAAATATACACTATTGACAGAAGACTTCAACTTGCCAAGTGGTCGTCTATATAACACACAAAGAAGGATGGCATAAAATACCTTTGGGTCTTCTCACACATTGCTCAGACAGTCACCTAAGGGCCCTGTAACACAAGGTCCTCAGTCAGTTGATGAGGTGAAACCCTGTGAAATGGGAGAGGCATGAGAATCTTCTCTCTAATCACCATAGAGATACAGTTTACTGGAGCCATAGAAATGGAATTCATTGAACGGACACTGCCATTCAAGTCAATGTGCTGTGGTCTGAATTTTTTTCTCTCTTCTAGTCATTTTATTTATATGGAAGAAAGGCTGTGAGGCTACTCTCTCCCAGTACCTTGCTAGGAACAGGACTGTCTCTATGAGATACCTGACTACACACACAAACATTTCCTCATGCCCTTCAAACACCATCTGGGGTTGGGGTCAGGGTCACGGTAACTTAACTGAATTCATGTGTTTCTTTTGGGGATCAAATGTCTTGACACTTTCAATGATACAAATAAGAGACATATGAGAAGACACCTCTTCCAATGTCCCAAATATCTTCTCGTAGCGCTCTGGCATTCTACAAAATGCAATATTACTCCTTACAGACGCATACAAAAAACTATAAATTCATAGGAAATAAAAACCTTCCAGATTAAATGGAATTGACTTTAACCGTTAGTAATGTCATTTGCAATGATAGGACTTTATACACAACTTGCTGCTGTATTTCTGTCAGGCGTTTCAGTGCTACTAGCCAGCCGATGGATTTGAAAGCTAACGGACGTCGTTTATTGTTGTCGCCTGCGTTCTGTGAGCTGTTTTTGAAGGCATGCTAATGCCGGGAACATTGGTTCACTCTGTGTCAGATCCATTTTCACTGAGACCTGGGGACATTCTCTACTACATCCTTAACCTTTCACTATGCACTGTATGGTGCCAGGTTCCACTATGTCCTAGTAACGCGTAGGGGACAGGATATCCCATGTGGAAATAACAAAGTCGTTTTACATTCAGTATAAAGGGAAGGGACATCATGACGCTTGCTGATGCATCTCACCAAGCATAGCCAATACAGATCTTAATTTGAGCCAGTTTGCTACCAAAGGAAAATAATCCTGCAGCAAAAGGAAATGTGAATTATTAGGTGGATTATAATTAATGGACATTTTTGTAGGGGTTGATACATTTTTCTTAAGGGAAAATCAAGTCTGAAATTCCAAAATGGAAATTCCAAACTTCAGAAACCTTTTTAAACCTCAACTACACTACACATTTTATATTTCCAGCATTGCAGGAAAGTTCTCCTTCAACAGGGTGATCAAATGAAGATCCTACATCTGTATACTGTAAGGCCTATGCTATCTATGTTGTACAGCCAGAGTACAAATATGTCATGAGTAATTAGACATTTACAACATTGATTTGTTCAGTCTCTTGGTACACATTATAGCTGGCTTGACTGATTGTTTATCGATTCAAGTGAAAATATCAAAAACACTATTTGACATTGCAAAACTCAGACTTTCCCGTTTCCTCTTTTTTCCCCACAGAGGCTCCATCATCTGGGAGGTCAAAGAATGGATATGTTTTCCAGGAGATGGGTGAGTATGGAACAGAGTTTCATTGTTGACTTTGATCCCTTTGCTCAGCGGTGCTCTCGGCTGCTGTGGTCTCTATCACATGATAGGATGATAGATAGGATGTGACATGGCATTATAGCACATCATAGGATGATAGATAGGATGTGACATGGCATTATATCACATCATAGGATGATAGATAGGATGTGACATGGCATTATAGCACATCATAGGATGATAGATAGGATGTGACATGGAATTATATCCCATCATAAAATGATAGATAGGATGTTGCATTGCATTATATCACATCATAGGATGATAGATAGGATGTGACATGGCATTATAGCACATCATAGGATGATAGATAGGATGTGACATTGAATTATAGCACATCATAGGATGATAGATAGGATGTGACATGGAATTATATCCCATCATAAAATGATAGATAGGATGTTGCATTGCATTATATCACGTCATAGGATGATAGATAGGATGTGACATGGCATTATAGCACATCATAGGATGATAGATAGGATGTGACATGGCATTATAGCACATCATAGGATGATAGATAGGATGTGACATGGAATTATATCCCATCATAAAATGAAAGATAGGATGTTGCATTGCATTATATCACGTCATAGGATGATAGATAGGATGTGACATGACATTATCTCACATGATGTGATGAGATACTTCATAATTGTTTGACACATGGAACTTAAATGTATCCATTTTGTTTAGGTACCAACCTGTGGTAAGACATATACTGTAGATCACTCTGGGCAAAGCTAATATGCACTGGTTGCAGTGGTTATTTATGCTAATGCTTTATTTCATGCACCAATGAGCACCGTCAGGCCTTTAGCGGTAGTAACGGAGAAAACGAACTAGTAAATAACTAGGTAGATGACAAATGAGCCGATGCCATGGAGGAATACTCATATATCACATGTGTGCAAAGTTATAGCTCAGCCAAGCTAATTACCTGATCAAGCTGCATTGTTGTTTATGGATACAGTCTTCTTGCCCTCTTTCTCGCTCATAAAACATGCATGAATCTACAACACATATCTCTTCTTCAATACGATAAAATAATTTACGAGGGGACGTCTATTGTTATATTGTGCCATTTCTGGTTTTAGGGGGATTCTTTTATAGGGCCTCAATGTTCTGTACTGTGTGTTCTATAACAGATGGTAATACAGCCAGAGGGCAGACCAATAGCTTCATACCCTAAATACTGTTGACCATGTCTAATACCTTAATCTTGAGACCAAAACAGGGTTTTCGTCCTGACTGAATCAATCGATATTGTAGTAGCTACATCCACTAGGCCAACACTATGCGTTTTCTGCAGGTTTGTCTTTGGAGGGCAAGGTTCTGAAAGTATAACTACTTTTCCATCATTCATATATGAATGTATCATAACATCAAGCAAGGCACTCCAGAGACGTAAACTAGCCCATTCAGAGATAGAAGGACCTGCATGGTAATTTATGACAATGGAGAGGGTATCCTAATCCCTGACCTCTGACCTTTGCTGTGTTATTGTGTCTGCAGAGTTGCGAGACATGGAGCGGGAGGAATATGTTGAGGGCAAAGTGGGGAACCATGACAATACACCTAAGGACCACTATGACACTCCGATCCAAACTGGGATTTCAGGTCAGTGTGTGTGTGTGTGTGTGTGTGTGTGTGTGTGTGCGCGTCATACTAATCGATGAAATAGTATTTACCAAGAGCTGCCAAAAACCACTATTCTCTGTCTAGCTTCCATATTTTGACATTTTGTTACAGTAATGAGGTACTAGTCAGTGCCAAGTCAAGGAAATAAACGGTCTGTCATTGTGTGTCCGTCTACTATTCCACCTGCTGTCAGAACTGACTATTTCTAAGTATGGAGAAACAGATCTCCTGAGAGCTCTGTGCCTATGTGGTCTGTTGAAAACGATGCCGACTTAAAAACCTTTCATCTGTAGTTCCAGATGACCCTGGGGATGACCCTGGGGTTGGGCTCCTGAACACATCAAGAAAAGTAAGCTACTCTTTTACAACACTCTCTCTACAGCTCTAATATTAGCTAAAGGAACGTGAGAAGTGAATCCCAGTGGAATTATGACATATTTGAAATCAAACTTTCACCCAGACCGAGTACTAACTTCAATGGGATATTTGCATGAGAAAGTTTGAGTTACGCATAGTGTATTTGTATGGTGTTGGAAGCCTGTACAAGTCTACTCCTACCAACGTCTTCCCTGGCCTTGTCTCCACCAGTATGTGAAGCCGATGAACTTCCAGGAGGAAGTGCGTGGCCACCGGGACCTAGATGGCTTCCTGGCCCAGGCCAGTATCCTATTGGATGATAAGGCAACCACTCTAGACGAGGTGCTAAGGTGCATGCTGACCCACGTAACGGAAGACGGCCACGGGAGCTGTGACATGGACGAGGTCATGAACACTGTGTTCACAGACACAGGAGGAGATGAGGACAATGGTGTGCATCAGGGAATTAAATGCAATGTGCAGTTTGCAAATGGCAATTGCTGGAAGAAGCCAATGTAGTTCCAAAATGAGGAGGTTGATAGAATCTCGTTTCTTGTGATTATCAGTAAAATGTCAGAATGTATAAATTATAGATTACTATGTATAGCTTTGTAAGACTATAAGTGACCAACCACCAAGCTTTGGAATAGTTAGGTCAATTTCCCTGCTTTTGACAGGAGCTGGCTACTGTGCCCGGAGACTTCCAGCAATTGTGCCCAGCTAACGATAAGCTAACTTCAATTATCTTTAAACTCCACGCACAGACATAAAAATTATATGTGACTCTGGATAAGTAGAATCCTAAAAATCTTGCAGTATGCCTTGAAGCACAGAAGGTATTGGTGATAAATGAGATGGAATATTATAGGTAGGCCTAATATCTCAAGTGAAAACATTTATCATGATTTAGTTTTGTTTTTCAATGTACTAGAAAAATATACACTCGTTGATATTACTACCCTCTATTTGCTCTCCCTAGTGCAATTGTTGTCCGAGACCATTCAGGGTGTGACTGCTACTGCCACTGGAGTCCGCTACCAGCAGTCCTGGCTCTGTGTCCTGTGAGTAACAGCTGACATACTGTATTATCGGTCATTACTTGGTATTACATTACGTAAGTAATGTTTCCAACACCTCTGAGTAGGGACAAGAGGTTTGACTGAATTTGTCTGTCTGTGTCCGTCTTTCCAGATGCAATGTGAAGAGCCTCCAGAGACGCCACGTCTGCATCGCCCGTCTGGAGAGACCACAGAACTGGGGAACAAACTGTTGTGAGGCTCGTTATGTCATCCTCATTCTCTCCCCACCTAGAACGGTAATGCTCCATTTGACCTGTCTATGATTTAACAAGCAGAACATGACATTACGCTAATACCAATATGTCTGTGGCAAAATTATAGTAATGCCCATATTTATGTGTTTTGTGAGTTGAGAAATCTACTGGCAACTGATTAATATCTTAATAGTCCCATTATGTTCCTCAAATATTCTCTAAGTATTCTCTCGCTCCCCCAGAAAAGCACCAAGACAGCTATCGAGCTGGGCCGCACATTCGCCACCATGTTCTCAGACATCTCCTTCAGACAGAAACTGCTGGACGCCAAGACCCAGGAGGAGTTCAAACAAGAGCTGGTGCACCAGCGGCATCATCTCTCCATAGTCAATGAGAAACCAGCTACAGAGAAGCAGATGATCCACGCAGAAACGGACCCACGTAGCAAAAAAACACTAAAAGTAGGCAGGGCTACCTCATCAATCTGACTGGGACTGACATGGCCAACATGTAGCAGCTTCACTGTTCAGTTAGAAACACAATGCCTTCAGAAAGTATTCAGATCGCTTGACTGTTTCCACATTTTGTTAGGTTACAGCCTTATTCTAAAACATATTAAATAGTTTTTTTCCCTCATCAATCTACACACAATACCCCATAATGACAAAGCAAAAAAAACAACATCGGAAATATCACATTGACATAAGTATTCAGACCCTTTACTCAGTACTTTGTTAAAGCACCTTTGGGAGCAATTACAGCCTCGAGTCTTCTTGGTTATGATGCTACAAGCTTGGCACACCTGCATTTGGGGAGTTTCTCTGCAGATCCTCTCAAGCTCTGTCAGGTTGGATGGGGAGCGTTGCTGTACAGCTATTTTCAGCTATTTTCGATCGGGTTCAAGCCCAGGCTCTGGCTTGGCCACCCAAGGACATTCAGATACTTGTCCCGAAGCCACTCCTGTGTTGTCTTGGCTGTGTGCTTAGGGTTGTTGTCCTGTTGCAAGTTGAACCTTTGAGGTCCTGAGCGCTCTGGAGCATTTTTTCATCAAGGATCTCTCTGTACTTCGTTTGGTTCGTCTTTGTCTCGATCCTGACTAGTCTCCCAGTCCCTGCAGCTGAAAAACATTCCCACAGCATGATGCTGCCACTATCATGCTTCACTGTAGGGATGGTGCCAGGTTTCCTCCAGACGTGACGCTTGGCATTCAGGCCAAAGAGTTACATTTTTGTTTCATCAGACCAGAGAATCTTGTTTCTTATGGTCTGAGAGTCTTTAGGTGCCTTTTGGTTAACCCCAAGCGGGCTGTCACGTGCCTTTTACTGAGGAGTGGCTTCCGTCTGGCCACCCTACCATAAGGGCCTGATTGGTGAAGTGCTGCAGAGATGGTTGTCCTTCTGGAAGGTTCTTCCATCTCCACAGAGGAATGCTAGAGCTCTGTCAGAGTGACTATCGGGTTCTTGGTCACCTCAATGACCAATGCCCTTCTCCCCCGACCCCTCAGTTTGGCCGGGCGACTAGCTCTAGGAAGAGTCTTGGTGGTTCCAAAGTTCTTCCATTTAACAATGATGGAGGCCACTGTGTTCTTGGGGACCTTCAATGTTACAGAAATGTTTTGGTACCCTTCCCCAGATCTGTGCCTCGACACAATCCTGTCTCTGCGCTCTACGGACAATTCCTTCGACCTCATGGCTTTGTTTTTGCTCTGACTTGCACTGTCAACTGTGGGACCTTATATAGACAGGTGTGTGTCTTTACAAATTATGTCCAATCAATTGAATTTACCACAGGTGGACTCCAATCAAGTTGTAGAAACATCTCAAGGATGATCAATGGAAACAGGATGCACCTGAGCTCAATTTCGAGTCTCATAGCAAAGGGTCTGAATACTTATGTAAATAAGGTATTTCGTTTTTTTATTTTTAATACATTTGCAAACATTTCTAAAAACCTGTTTTTGCTTCGTCATTATGGGGTATTGTGTGTAGATTGCTGAGTATTTTTTGTATTTTTAATCTATTTTAGAATAAGGCTGTAACGTAACAAAACATGGAAAAGGTCAAGGGGTCTGAATACTTTCTGAAGTCACTGTACCTGCTAGTTAAAGGGATAGTTAATTTTTTCAACCTTATTTTCAACATAGGGTGTGGTTGTTTCATTCAAAAGATTCTGGATGTAAATAACCATCTAACAGTCTTAAATTTGGTTTGGATGAAACCCTGTAAGTCGAAAATAAGCTAAAACGCAAAAAAAAGAAAGAGCATTACTTTACATTTACTTTGAGTAACTATTCCTTTAAAGTGGCATGATAAAAGTATTTTCCCTGTTAGTGGTGTGGTCCCCTTATGAGATTTCCCCCATGTGGAGATGGACCACCCTCAGGTTTTCCTTTATCCAGACATATAAAGAGTCGTTCCACTATGTAGTAATACTTCAGCCAATTTATTTTATCCCTTTCCCCCCTCTATCATCAAGTCCTCAGGAATGGTAAGCAGCTGGACTGCACATTCAGCTGTATGCCAAACTGTTGTATTTCCCTGGCAGCAGACTGCATCTAGGCTCTTGTAACGACAAAGTACTTCATTATGTAGCCTTCTTAAATCAAGGGGACATTTCTGGGCTTAGTGTGGAGAGACGCAACACAGAAATGCCTGCCCAGAGAAAGAAAAGTTGCGCTTTAAGTACCTTAGTAAAAATTATTTTGAATCACCAACCAAAGCATCCACAAAAATCCAGGTCAAATACTTATTCCAGAGGGCTTTTCTTAACAAACACAACTGTGGCAGATGTTGTGGTTTCAAGCCCCTCTGGTTTAGTGTCTTGTATTACTGTATATAGAGACTTTATTATCTCCAACGGACCATGTGCTTTGCAGTAGACCTACAGACCACATAATAGTACAGGATAGTTCAACCAATCAATAAAACTTTTGTTTCTCCACAGTGTGCAGATTTCTTTAAAGTTGGCCGAGGTATCTATGAGGATCTTCGTCGGCGACTACCACTCTATCCCTCCGACTTCACAGACGGTATAACATTTAAGCATTAGCCTTCCTCTTGTTACTACAATTCAAAAGATACTTTTCCGTTAGGGCCCCTCTATTTAGACCGATCACAGATAATTATTTTGATAATTGACTTCAATATGACATACACAGTTTTTTAGCATATTTAACACATTACATAGCCTAAACTTGTGAAAAAAGCTAAATCTTTCACCTTACAATTGCTGTTGTCATTACGATTATCACAGCTAGTTCATATCCAAGATTGTACCTGTATTCACAGTTTGCTGAGTTGTAAACTGCTTTCTGTTTGGTTGGCATAGTTGTAAACTGCTTTCTGTTTGGTTGGCAAAGTTGTAAACTGCTCACCTGTTGGTCCGTACAGGTATGTACGGCAAAGACCGCTCCTGGCTGAAGTACACCACCACTGCCATCTTCCTGTACATTGCCATTCTACTTCCTAATATCGCCTTTGGTTCGCTGAACGACGAGAGCACGCGGGGAGAGATAGGTACAATCATCTGGATGTCTCTCTATCCACCTGTCTTGTGCCTGTCCATCTGTCAAAGCCTGAATGACCCTGACTGAAATGTTTGAATAATTCAGCTTTAAATTAAATTCAAATAAATGATATTTTCTGTTGATTGAATCCTGAAAATGTATATATTCACTCACTGTATCTTTTTTTATTATATATATATATATATATATATATATATATATATAACTACACTAACATTATAATGGTCTGTCCTTGATAGATGTCCGGAAAGTCATCGTTGGCCAGAGCATCGGAGGAGTGATCTACTCTCTGTTTGCTGGTGCTCCTTTGGTTATCCCACTGACTACTGCACCCCTGGCCATATTTATTAGCGGTATGTCTACTACACTGGAGGATGATCTTAGAGAAACATCTGGACAACATAAATACTACATCAATATCCTGTAGACTTGAATTATTTGTCTGATATTTTATATGTTTGTAGTGATCCGGGGAATCTGTGACGACTACGATTTGGACTTCCCTGCCTTCTATGCCTGCATCGGCCTGTGGAACAGCTTCTTTCTCATCCTGGGAGCAATTTTGAATGTCAGTCTGTTCATGAAGCTCTTCAAACGGTCAGTGGACAAACAGCCATTCAGTGAATCAGGCTTCCGCTGGATGTATAACCAGGCCAGTGCAGGCCATTGCAGCACAGCTTGGCTCAGCTCTGTTTGGCTCAACTTTGTAGTTAGGAAAGGACCTTGACAGCATGACTTCTGAACCCACTAAACATGTGACATTCCTGTCTGTTTTGACTTAAATTTATTCCATAAACATCCCATTTCATTGAAGGTACTCACTTGTAATCAGTGTTGTGACTTTGCCTTGGTTTGTTATGTCTTGGTCTGTGGTTTATTCTGTTCAGATAAAGGGGTATACTCTGTGTTTCTTTTATACCCCTTCTTTCCAGCTCATCAGAGGAAATCATAGCCTTGTTCATTTCAATAGCCTTTGTTGGGGACTCGGTGAAAGGCACTGTCAAAAGTGAGTCTGGGGATGGGGGGCTTACATTTACACAACATATTCAGGTGTTCCGCCTGCCGGGAAAATCCGACTTAGTGTAAATGTAGAGGATTCTAAGCGGGCTGCCCGTCATCTGCACAGTAAATGTACCCAGCATATATCCATCAGTCTTTTAGAGGTGAGCGAAGCATGCAATCAAACCATTCCCCCCGGGCAGGCTCTGAAGGGAACTGACATGTGTTCCGTAGGACGCCCTTGAGTTAAGCACAAGTCAGTGGCTGAGGAAGTGGCAGACGAGCGTATACATATGTTGCGGTCTCTCCCTTATCCTTGGGCTGCCTGATTAACTATTTCCTTCCCTGCCCTTATCCCTATTTCTACCCCTTTATTTCTCTCCCTGTAGTCTTTAATTACTTCTACCACGGGCCCACGCTGGCAACCAATAACAGCACTCTGGTGCTTCTAGAGATCAAGGAGTTAATGGAGAAGGCTGCAAATGCAACAGAGAGGCTGGGGAGTGGGACCAACCATGGGGCCCCTGTGGTGGATCATGTCACGCATGTGTTGCTGCCCGAGTCTCTGGTCCTGTGTACCAGGGAGAGGCCTATCCTCTGTCTCCTGCTCATGCTGGGGACTCTGTGGTTGGGGTATGCCCTCTACCAGCTGAGGAGGAGGTAAGTTCAGATCATGTTGCACTAATATGCTGGCTGACCACTGCCAGATCAATGGTGGCTAAAGGACACACTCTCAGGGGTCTCCAACTCCAGTCTGCTGGTTGTTTTTGTTCCAGCCCAGCACTAACACTCCATTGTCAAACCGTCTACTGCTAAATTCAATTTATATAATTTAGAGTAGCAAAATGTTATTCTGTGCCCAATGCATAGTTGACATGCTGCTATGTGGCTTGGTTTACTTCCCACAGTCCTTATCTGCATGCCAAAGTAAGAGAGGTGGTGTCCGACTGTGCCTTACCCATCGCTGTCGTTATATTCTCCTTCATTGGTTCCTTCCTTTTCCTTGATGTAGAGCGTGAGTAGTACACATTATTGTTAATAAAAGGGAACTGTCTGTTTTAAAATGGCCAATTTGTCATTGATCAAAATGTTTCAAGCAAGCCTTGAAAAAGACTAGATAAATGCCACAAGACAAATCATGCCACATTTCTAAACTGTTCCCAACATTTCAAAACAGTTCCTGTGTTCAACTTCCACAACGGGAAGATCTTCAGGCTGGCCCAGTTTGACAAGCTGACGGGCATGAACTGTCTGAGCGCTGTAGGCTTAGGCTTCCTCCTGGCGCTGCTCATCTTCATCGACCAGAATATTGTCATATCACTCACCCACGTCCCCGAAGCCAAGTAGGATCCTCTGTATTTTAACTTTATACTCTACAGTCGTGGCCCAAAATTTTGAGAATGACACAAATATAAATGTTCACAAAGTCTGCTGCCTCAGTTTGTATGATGGCAATTTGCATATACTCCAGAATGTCATGAAGAGTGATCAGATGAATTGCAATTAATTGCAAAGTCCCTCTTTGCCATGCAAATGAACTGAATCCCACAAAAACATTTCCACTGCATTTCAGCCCTGCCACAAAAGGACCAGCTGACACCATGCCAGTGATTCTCTCGTTAACACAGGTGTGAGTGTTGACGAGGACAAGGCTGGAGATCACTCTGTCATGCTGATTGAGTTCGAATAACAGACTGGAAGCTTCAAAAGGAGGGTGATGCTTGGAATCATTGTTCTTCCTCTGTCAAACATGGTTACCTGCAAGGAAACACGTGCCGTCATCATTACTTTGCACAGAAAGGGCTTCACAGGCAAGGATATTGCTGCCAGTAAGATTGCACCTAAATCAACCATTTATTGGATCATCAAGAACTTCAAGGAGAGCGGTTCAATTGTTGTGAAGAGGCTTCAGGGCACCCAAGAAAGTCCGGCAAGCGCCAGGACTGTCTCCTAAAGTTGATTCAGCTGCTGGATCGGGGCACCACCAGTCCAGAGCTTGCTCAGGAATGGCAGCAGGCAGGTGTGAGTGCATCTGCACGCACAGTGAGGCAAAGACTTTTGGAGGATGGCCTGGTGTCAAGAAGGGCAGCAAAGAAGCCACGTCTCTCCAGGAAAAACATCAGGGACAGACTGATTTACTGCAAAAGGTACAGGGATTGGACTGCTGAGGACTGGGGTAAAGTCATTTTCTCTGATGAATACCCTTTCCGTTTGTTTGGGGCATCCGGAAGAAAGCTTGTCCGGAGAAGACAAGGTGAGCGCTACCATCAGTCCTGTGTCATGACAACAGTAAAGCATCCTGAGACCATTCATGTGTGGGGTTGCTTCTCAGCCAAGGAAGTGGGCTCACTCACAATTTTGCCTAAGAACACAGCCATGAACAAAGAATGGTACCAACACATCCTCCGAGAGCAACTTCTCCCAACCATCCAGGCACAATTTGGGGACGACCAATGCCTTTTCCAGCATGATGGAGCACCTTGCCATAATGCAAAAGTGATAACTAAGTGGCTCGGGGAACAAAACATCGATATTTTGGGTCCATGGCCAGGAAACTCCCCAGACCTTAATCCCATTGAGAACTTGTGGTCAATAGTCAAGAGGCGGGTGGACAAACAAAAACCCACAAATTCTGACAAACTCCAAGCATTGATTATGCAAGAATGGGCTGCCATCAGTCAGGATGTGGCCCAGAAGTTAATTGACAGCATGCCAGGGCGGATTGCAGAGGTCTTGAAAAAGAAGGGTCAACACTGCAAATATTGACTCTTTGCATCAACTTCATGTAATTGTCAATAAAAGCCTTTGACACTTATGAAATGCTTGTAATTATACTTCAGTATTCCATAGTAACATCTGACAAAAATATCTAAAGACACTGAAGCAGCAAACTTTGTGGAAATTAATATTTGTGTCATTCTCAAAACTTTTGGCCACGACTGTACA
>QNTS01002314.1:16826-79080 GCA_003317085.1 Hucho hucho | reverse complement strand
CATAGCCATGAATTCATTAGCCAGCGTGGCACACACATAACACATTTCACAGCGAAAACAAATCAATTACCTGTTGAAGAACTTCTGCTGAGGTCTTCCTAAGTGTCCAACGAAGACAATTCATGGTTCTTTTGTTAGAAAAAGTCATGTATTTTATCCATAAATCTCCATTTGGTTCGCGCGTTATAATGAGAAACTACAGCGTCGACTACTCCATTGAAACGTGACTAGAACTCGTTCAAATTAAACCTATAAACTTGTCCAAGAACAATCAAACATCATTTTAAATGTATCCTTAGGAACACTTTTACGTATATTTACTATAATAAATCAACCGGAATATAAACTGAACTCTAAAGACGGAAAAAAACACAATGCGCGCTTCCCGAGAGCGCGCGTCCAGTCCTATAGAGTTCCAAAGGGACACTTCCTTATTTCCTCTTCTTCTCTGCTCTAATTCATCTGAACAGAATCAAAACACTTTCTCGAGACTGTTGACATCCAGAGGAAGCGATAGGTACTGCATTCATATGCCCTTTTATGGGCATTTTCATGAGGGAGGGGTTCCAAATGAGGCACTCTGTGAAAACCACTTTCTCCAGTACAGAAATTCCTCGGGGTTTCGCCTGCCATATCCGTTCTGTTTTACTCACAGACAAATGGTTAACAGTTTTGGAAAAGGCAGAGTGTTTCCTATCCAATGGTACCAAATATGTGCATATCCTATTTTCTGGGCCTGAATGGGAGGCATTTTACTTTGGGCACGCCAGGCTCTCCAAAACGGTCAAGTCGTGCACTGATCCCCTAGAGGTTAAACAATTTCCTCTCCCTCCCTTCCCCTCAGACGTCCTAGTCAACCATGATGTTAAACCATCTCCTCTCCCTCTGTCCCCCCTCAGACGCCCTAGGCAACCATTTAAACCATTTCCTCTCCCTCTGTCTCCCCTCAGACGTCCTAGTCAACCATGATGTTAAACCATCTCCTCTCTCTCTGCCTCCCCTCAGATGTCCTACTCAACCATGATGTTAAACGATCTCCTCTCCTTCTGCCTCCCTTCCCCTCAGACGTCCTAGTCAACCATGATGTTAAACCATCTCCTCACCCTCTGCCTCCACTCACACGTCCTAGTCAACCATGATGTTAAACCATCTCCTCTCCCTCCCCTCAGAAGTCCTAGTCAACCATGATGTTAAACGATCTCCTCTCCTTCTGCCTCCCCTCAGACGTTCTAGTCAACCATGATGTTAAACCATCTCCTCTACTTCTGTCTCCTCTCAGACGTCCTAGTCAACCATAATGTTAAACCATCTCCTCACCCTCTGCCTCCTCTCACACGTCCTAGTCAACCATGATGTTAAACCATCTCCTCTCCCTCCCCTCAGAAGTCCTAGTCAACCATGATGTTAAACCATCTCCTCTCCCTCCCCTCAGAGGTCCTAGTCAACCATGATGTTAAACCATCTCCTCTCCATCTCTCTCCGCTCAGACGTCCTAGTCAACCACGATGTTACACCATCTCCTCTCTCTCCCTTCAGACGTCCTACTCAACCATGATGTTAAACGATCTCTTCTCCTTCTGCCTCCCCTCAGACGTTCTAGTCAACCACGATGTTAAACAATCTCCTCTACTTCTGTCACCCCTCAGACGTCCTAGTCAACCATGATATTAAATCATCTCCTCTCCCTCTGCCTCCTCTCAGATGTCCTAGTCAACCATGATGTTAAACCATCTCCTCTCCCTCCCCTCAGACATCCTAGTCAACCATGATGTTAAACCATCTCCTCTCCCTCCCCTCAGAAGTCCCAGTCAACCATAATGTTAAACCATCTCCTCTCCCTCTGCCTCCTCTCAGATGTCCTAGTCTACCATGATGTTAAACCATCTCCTCTCCCTCTGCCTCCCTTCAGACGTCCTAGTCAACCATGATGTTAAACCATCTCCTCTCCCTCCCCTCAGATGTCCTAGTCAACCATGATGGAAAACCATCTCCTCTCCCTCCCCTCAGACTTCCTAGTCAACCATGATGTTAAACCATCTCCTCTCCCTCCACTCAGACGTCCTAGTTAACCATGATGTTAAACCATCTCCTCTCTCTCCCCTCAGACTTCCTACCCTCCCACCCACTACATTCGGAGGGTGCCCCAGAAGAAGGTGCACTTCTTCACGGCCCTGCAGATACTGCAGTTGATCATCCTGTGTGCGTTTGGCATGTACCCTCTGCCCTATATTAAGATGATCTTCCCCTTCTTGATGATCCTGCTCATTCCCATCAGGTAACAGTCACATAATTAAATAGAACACATATTTTATTGTACCTCTATTGGTATAGTCCTCCTGACCAGCAGGGGCAGAGAAGTCCACAAAAAACTGGGAATCTGAACCAGGGGCTTTGAACAAAGGGTAGCAGTAGCCTCTAGTGGTTAGAAAAACTTGCTTGGTTGATTCCCATGGTTAAATATTCAATATCACCAATAATTGATTGTTGTGGCTTTCTATTAACAAAGATTATAACAGGTGTATTTACCATTGAAAACAACCGAGACTGTAGTTCAATAACAAATTAAACTGTATACAGGTGAATGTACTTTCACTTACTACAGTAGTGAGTTTGATTTTGAATTATTTGGGTGTCTCTGTATCTCTTCACCAGGACTAACCTGCTGCCAAGGGTAATCGAGGCAAAGTATCTGGACATCATGGATTCCCAGCACATGTAGACAGACGGAGGGAGAACTCTGAAAGGACTGATACTAAGGGCTTGATTCAATCTTGCGCTACAGCTCAATAGAAATGTAAAGGTAATGTTCCCACATTTGCGGAGACTGCATTCAAAGTGCTGTCGGCTCAATAGGAAATTACCTTTCAATTAAAATCCCGCTACAGTGCAGATCTTCAGCTCTATGAATTGATTTGAGCCCCCTAAAATACAAAATGTATTTTGTAAACTGGGTCAAAGACGTATAAGGTTTTCAAAGTAGCAACTCCCTAGGCCACCTATATAAAGTAATGACATTGACCTATAAAGATTATCCTTACTTTTCATATTTAATATTTTTTTATAAAATAATAACATTAAAAGTATATTTTCTGTGTTGTACTGAAGGACATGTATTTTTGTTACAAAGGTTACTAGAGGGTGAAAAGGTGAAATCATCAAATATTTCAGAGAGATTTACTCACCTCATCACATTGATAGAGGGTCTTCAATGGGTCTTCTTTGTGATGTCACACATTGTCACATGATCACCATCATGTGATATGCATTAAAATAGCTTTTTACCTTTGTTATACTGAATGACATTGATGAAACCCAAAAGTCCGGACAAAAGTTATTAAAGTTTACAAATAGTTTTTAGATACAGTATGTCGCCCATTATTCTATATATTGTTGAAAACACTAACACAATTATGCCATGGGTGTTCAATTATATTTTTAGGATGAATTTTAAAAACCCTTTTGTCATTAGAGTTTTAACCCGGGCAGTTACACTGACACTTTAGAGCTCAAAAACTCCCTTAATTTAATAGTTTGCAACACAAATATTTCTGGCTCAAAAGAAGGGTAAGAGTTGAGTTGATTTTAACATTATATTTATACATATTTATCTTTTAATGTTAAATTAATGGCCTTCTGACACCAAATTTACACGTCTCGTCTTTGACCCAGTACATGTTAAGGCACTTGGACTGCAAGAGTACAAGACTGTGACTGGGTTGCAGCCAGTTGTTGACTGAAATTGAAATCTGGATGGACCACAATTTTCAACTTTTTTATTTGTTACGTATACGCCGTGCTTCTACATCTGCATTGCTTGCTGTTTGGGGATTTAGGCTGGGTTTCTGTATAGCACTTTGTGACATTGGCTGATGTAAAAAGGGCTTTATAAATAAATGTGATTGATTGATTAATCTACGTAGTTGCTTTATCTACAGTCGTGGCCAAAGGTTTTGAGAATGACACAAATTAGACTTTTTCCACAAAGTTTGCTGCTTCAGTGTCTTTAGATATTTTTGTCAGATGTTACTATGGAATACTGAAGTATAATTACAAGCATTTCATAAGTGTCAAAGCTTTTATTGACAATTACATGAAGTTGATGCAAAGAGTCAATATTTGCAGTGTTGACCCTTCTTTTTCAAGACCTCTGCAATCCGCCCTGGCATGCTGTCAATTAACTTCTGGGCCACATCCTGACTGATGGCAGCCCATTCTTGCATAATCAATGCTTGGAGTTTGTCACCAAAGTACTACTTAGAACACAAGTACTGGGATTAATGTCTGGGGAGTTTCCTGGCCATGAACCTAAACAATATAGATGTTTTGTTCCCCGAGCCACTTAGTTATCACCTTTGCCTTATGGCAAGGTGCTCCATCATGCTGGGAAAGGCATTGTTCGTCACCAAACTGTTCCTGGATGGTTGCGAGAAGTTGCTCTCGGAGGATGTGTTGATACCATTCTTTATTCATGGCTGTGTTCTAAGGCTAAACTGTGTGAGCCCACTCCCTTGGCTGAGAAGCAACCCCACACATGAATGGTCTCAGGATGCTTTACTGTTGGCATGACACAGGACTGATGGTAGCGCTCACCTTGTCTTCTCCGGACAAGCTTTTTTCCGGATGCCCCAAACTATTGGAAAGGGGATTCAAAATGACTTTACCCCAGTCCTCAGCAGTCCAATCCCTGTACATTATGCAGAATATCAGTCTGTCCCTGATGTTTTTCCTGGAGAGAAGTGGCTTCTTTGCTGCCCTTCTTGACACCAGGCCATCCTCCAAAAGTCTTCGCTGCCTGCTGCCATTCCTGAGCAAGCTCTGGACTGGTGGTTCCCTGATCCCGCAGCTGAATCAACTTTAGGAGACAGTCCTGGCGCTTGCTGGACTTTCTTGGGTGCCCTGAAGCCTTCTTCACAACAATTGAACCGCTTTCCTAGAAGTTCTTGATGATCCAATAAATGGTTGATTTAGGTGCAATCTTTCTAGCAGCAATATCCTTGCCTGTGAAGCCCTTTTTGTGCAAAGCAATGATGACGGCATGTGTTTCCTTGCAGGAAACCATGTTTGACAGAGGAAGAACAATGATTCCGAGCCCCACCCTCCTTTTGAAGCTTCCAGTCTGTTATTCGAACTCAATCAGCATGACAGAGTGATCTCCAGCCTTGTCCTCGTCAACACTCACACTTGTGTTAACGAGAGAATCCCTGACATGATGTCAGCTGGTCCTTTTGTGGCAGGGCTGAAATGCAGTGGAAATGTTTTTGTGGGATTCAGTTCATTTGCATGGCAAAGAGGGACTTTGCAATTCATCTGATCACTCTTCATGACATTCTGGAGTATATGCAAATTGCCATCATACAAACTGAGGCAGCAGACTTTGTGAAAATTTATATTTGTGTCATTCTCAAAACTTTTTGCCACGACTGTATATAGTTGCTTATATATTTAACATACTCTTTAACCTCTCTTCTTATTGTATTATGAGAACTTCTGTACAACACAAGGCATTATCTAGTGCTGCCCCTGACCCACACCCTACCTTTATATAACATGCTTAAGCTCATTGTATTGTTGTATATGGATAAGATAAACATTTAGAAAGATAAACATTGCTTGGGTTTTAGGCTGGGATCTGCAGATAGTCATAGTTGTTTAAAGTTCAATATTTTTGGATACTTATACAAAATCAATTAACAATGAATCGGCCAGATTGCAATGCAAAAGTGCCATAACTTCTGCAATTACAAAGTAACATATAGGATATTAATGTAAAACAAACAAATATGTTGCACAGTATACTGCTTTCCTGCTGTTTAAGCTGTTACCAAACAAATAAAGCCTTTTAAATGATTTGAATGTTTGTATTTATTTATAATCACACTGCGACAGATTAACATGTTCATACTGCTCTATTTGCACTTTCTGTACTGTAGTACCTAATTCTGAAGACGTGTAAAACAGTCCTCCCTTTTGAATTCTTGGTTGATTGTTTCACAGCATTGCAGATCTGTGAGAGAATTCACCCTATGCAATTGTCCCAATAGATGGCACTATAAGCCCACCTAGAATAACCTAAACCTGGCTCTTCAGAGGAGAGTTCTGTGTAGTCTTATTATCAGACTTGTTACTTGTCAGCTGTTCTTTGCAGTGTTTTTTAGTATCACTGCTTTTAAAGCCAATGCATACATTTCAAAAGGTGTTATGAACAAACTGTTCCCTAAAAATCACTGCTGTGTCAGATGAGTTGTATTTGCCTTCAACTCTTCAGAGTAGAGTGGACTTTCTTTTAAGGGCAGTGCAGTCAAAAACGTGATTTCCCTGTATTCTTTTATTATATTCCCACATTATGAGGTCGAAATAACACAATGAAAATGTGGATTGAGCCAACATATGCAGTGTTTACCAACATTGCCTATAAAATGTGCAGTGTTTACATAACGCGGTTGAATTGAATCCCGGTCCTTTCAGTTAAGAACAAATTCTTATTTACAATAACGGACTACACCGGACCAATTGTGCGCCACCCTGTGGGACTCCCCATCACAGCCGGATGTGATTCAGCCTGGATTCAAACCAGGGGCTGTAGTGATGCCTCTTGCACTGAGATGCAGTGCCACTGTGGAGTTCTACAGTAATGGAATTGTAAAACACTTGAACTTCTATCAATGGATAAACTTTGATTCCACTTAAGATAAACTGACAATAAAACTAGGTGAGTGTAGCCTAGTGGTTAGAGCGTTGGACTAGTAACCGAAAGGCAAGTTCAAATCCCTGAGCTGACAAGGTACAAATCTGTCGTTCTGCCCCTGAACAGGCAGTTAACCCACTGTTCCTAGGCAGTCATTGAAAATAAGAATTTGTTCTTAACTGACTTGCCTAGTAAAATAAAGGTAAAAAAAAACATATACAGCTCAAACATTTGTGTGAATTGCAAAACTCAAATAGGTTCTGGATGACATCCCATCTTTGAGGACAAGAAATGTGATTCCAGAACTTCCATGCAGGCAAGCAGCAATCAGTGTTAAAGAAACTGAGCAATACTACCGCACAACTCCTTCAGAATTACCATGCACAGGCCGTTCTCGTATGCCTACATCGATGCTGTCTTTTTCGAGACCGAAGCACAACATTGTAGAAAAAGCCACATTTATTCAACTCTCCTGCTTAAAAACCACGATACACTGAAAATGGATGGACAGACTTAAGACAAGAACACAAACTGTAAAAACCACCCGTCATTGCGGATGGATTGAAGAGTCATTTGAATAGTACAATACTTTTGTATTATCAACAGTATGCTAATAGCTGACAGTTTATCAGAATAATCCTGCAGCAACAGGACATTAGAATTATTACCGTAAAACATACATAACTACTGTTCCCTGAAGAAGGGAATGAGGTATAACATACTATAGGGGAGTCAACGACCAATCATATTCACTGGAAGAAAAATGAAATCACACACAGGCTCGCACTCATTTCAGCGAGCCTAAATCCCCTGACAGCGCTGGCCAAAAACATGTTACACCTCATTCCCTCCTTCAGGGAACAGTAGTTATATTCATAACTGTATACTTCCTTTCAGTCGGTCACTCTGTATAACATACTATCGGGACAATCACGCCCCAAGCCGGCTCAGAGGGTACCAAACTAGGAGGCCCATGGCAGCCCAAACACATATAGGTTCCACCGGCTCCAAAAAAAGGTTACAGAAGCCACTTTTTTCCCTAATACTTAACCAAGACACCTGAACTGTCAGAGCCTCATGAGGGCTGAACTGTCATAGCCCCATATAGGGAACCAGAACCTGCTGCAACTTGGCTATGCACACTGACATGCCGCCACTACAGCCCAAGTCCATAGACCCCACGGTTCCAAGAACAATACTTACCTTGCAAGCCTGAAATGTCAGAACTCATACATGAAAGCGCAAGTCCAAAACAACACCTGTCATGACTTGATAAAGCACACACGCGCGCTGCATAGCATTGACCAGAGTCAATGAACCATGGCAGCCAGAGGCTCAAACCTACAGGAAACCTGCAGTAACCTGTGTACTTGTGCAGTTGCACAGCAGCCTACAGCTGAAACCCACAGGAAACTGTGGTAACCCTGACAATGTGCCCAAGGCTCAAACCTACTGGGAACTGTGGTAACCTGGATGAATGTGCAACCTGCGTCCAGCTTAACACCAACTCCCGGGCCCAGCAATAAGAACACTATGAGCCACACTTGGAGCAATTACATCCAAGCTATAGAACCTCAAAGGTATGTCGCAAACCCCAACTCGCTGCAGAAAAGATATCACCAATTGTT
Source organism: Hucho hucho (assembly GCA_003317085.1). NCBI lineage: Eukaryota > Metazoa > Chordata > Actinopteri > Salmoniformes > Salmonidae > Hucho > Hucho hucho. The sequence goes on along the minus strand of QNTS01002314.1, from coordinate 70,767 downwards.
ATGCCCTGGACAATGCCCAAGCAACCTCCACACCCCTAGTGTGAACAAACACACCGCCAGGCAACCCTTGTGCTTTGCTGTCATACGCCAGAGAGAGATTCCATAATCCAATGAGAGACGTTGCTTAGAAAGCATCCAATCCCGAGCTGGATTAGCGAAACCGACAAAAAAGCTCACAAACACGGATATCCTTGGTCCTATCCATTCGTGCATAAAGCAACCCTCAAATGCTCGCCACTTATATGTATACAATCCTCTCATAAAGGGCGCATGCGCCAACTGTATAGTCATAATCAGGTTCGAGGGCAAACCCCTAGCCGTCAAATGCAACCTTTCAGGGGCCAAACCCACAGATTCCATAGCTGCGGTCGTGGGTGCCAAACTCTCTGACGCTACGGAACCCTCCACAGGTCTCCACCGATCAGGCGGATGATCTCCAGGAACCAGGGTTGTCTGGGCCAAAGGGGCGCCACCAGAATTAACAACACACCCTCCTGACAGACCCTCTCCACGGTGGATTGAATCAGGTTCACCGGAGGAAATGTATTGAGCAGGGTTCAAGGCCACTGGTTCCCAGCGGAGCACCCAGACCCCTCATTGAGAAGAACAGACGACAATGTGTGTTTTCTCTCGATGCGTAAAGATCTAAGTTGGCCCTGCCTAGTTTGTTGTTAACAAACCTGCTAATATAACAACAGAATTTTAAAATACCAGTTGCTGAAAACAGGTGGTCAAGCTAGAAACATGTAGGAGAATTTGACAGCATAGCGCCACTTGCGTCATGACTGCAATAGTAGGGACCAGAGAAATTCATGTTCATCAATCACCACGTTTGAGCATGTCAGATGCTCAAAAAACAAAAACAAATACATGTATTCGTTGGATCTGCGTTTAGAATGTGTCAATTTTCGGTTTGTGTGGTTGCTGGCTTAGCTTTCTGTAACTTTGTAACAAGTATTTGTAGGCGCATTTTCATCAAGTGTAAAACTAACAATGATTCAATAATCCATGCCTTCTGGGAATGCTAAAAATTCCAATAGTTATTGGTAGAGTTAGAAAGTTGGCTGTCAGAAATATTACAATGTAAATGTACTTTTAATTAATCTGTCTGCATATTTCAAGACATGGCACATGAGGATGCAGTGAGATACCCGATGGGTTGGACAATACTTTTCTCGTCAATCATCTCGAAAAAATGTATACTTCAAAACTGGAAATGAACCAATCCTCCATCGTTAACACAATGGAAAGGTCAAATGCTTTATTATCGTAATGTTGAAAGTGTGGGGTGACTGAGAGAAACAAAATGATGCAGTTATATATACACTACCGTTCAAAAGTTTGTGGTCAGACGCCTCACAAGTCCTCAACTGGCAGCTTCATTAAATACTGTAGTACCCGCAAAACACCAGTCTCAAAGTCAACAGTGAAGAGGCGACCCCGGGATGCTGGCCTTCTAGGCCGAGTTCCTCTTTCCAGTGTCTGTGTACTTTTGCCCATCTTAATCTTTTATTTTTATTGGCCAGTCTGAGATACAGCTTTTTCCTTGCAACTGCCTAGAAGGCCAGCATCCCGGAGTCTACTCTTCACTGTTGACGTTGAGACTGGTGTTTTGAGGGTACTATTTAATGAAGCAGCCATTTCCAGCTACAATAGTTTTTACAACATTAACAATGTCTACACTGTATTGACGATCAATTTGATGTTATTTTAATTGACAAAAAATTAGCTTTTCTTTTCAAGGAAATGTCCAAGTGACCCCAAACTTTTGAACGGTAGTGTATATACACACTAACGGTCAAAAGTTTTAGAACACCCAATCATTAAAGGGTTTTGGAATAATAGTGAAGACATCAAAACTATGTAATAACACATATGGAATCATGTAGTAACCAAAAAAGTGTTAAACAAATTTGAGATTCTTCAAATAACCACCCTTTGCCTTGATGACAGCTTTGCACACTCTTGGCATTCTCTCAACCAGCTTCACCTGGAATGCTTTTCTAACAGTCTTGAAGGAGTTCCCACATATGCTAAGCAGCTGTTGGTTGCTTGTCCTTCACTCTGCAGCCCGAACCATCTCAGTTTGGTTGAGGTCGGTGGATTGTGGAGGGCAGGTCATCTGATTCAGCACTCCATCACTCTCCTTCTTGGTCAAATAGCCCTTACACAGCCTGGAGGTGTAGTGGGTCATTGTCCTGTTGAAAAACAAATGATAGTCCCACTAAGCGCAAACCAGATGGGATGGCATATCGCTGCAGAATGCTGTGGTAGCCATGCTGATTAAGTGTGCCTTGAATTCTAAATAAATCACAGACAGTCACCAGCAAAGCACCCCCACACCATAACACATTCACCTCCATCCTTAAGTGAGGGAAATACACAAGCAGAGATCATCCATACCGCATCTCACAAAGGCACAGTGGTTGGAACCAAATATCTCAATTTTGGACTCCAGACCAAAGGACACATTTCCACCAGTCTAATGTCCATTGCTCGTGTTTCTTGGCACAAGCAAGTCTCTTCTTATTATTGGTGTCCTTTAGTAGCGGTTTCTTTGCAGCAATTCGACCACGAAGACCTGATTTACACAGTCTCCTCAACAGTTGATGTTGAGATGTGTCTGTTACTTGAATTCTGTGAAGCATTGATTTGGGCTGCAATCTGAGTTGCAGTAAACTCTAATGAACGTATCCTTGCAGCAGAGTTAACTCTGGGTCTTCCATTCCTGTGGCGGTCCTCATGAGAGCCAGTTTCATCATAGCGCTTGATGGTTTTTGCGACTGCACTTGAAGAAACGTTAAAAGTTCTTTACATTTTCCATATTCACTGACCTTCATGTCTTAAAGTAATGATGGACTGTTGTTTCTTTTTGTTTATTTGAGTTGTTCTTGCCATAATATGGACTTGGTATTTTACCAAATAGGGCTATCTTCTGGATACCCCCCCTACCTTGTAACAACACAAATTATTGGCTCAAACGCATTAAGAAAGAAAGACATTCCACAAATGTACTTTTAAGAAGGCACACCTGTTAATTGAAATGCATTCCAGGTGACTACCTCATGAAGCTGGAAGAGAGAATTCCAAGAGTGTGCTGTCATCAAGGCAAAAGGTGTCTATTTGAAGAATATCAAATATAAAATATACTTTTATTTGTTAAACACTTTTTTGGTTACTACATGATTCCATATGTGTAATTTCATGGTTTTGATGTCTTCACTATTATTCTGCAATAGTAAAAATAAAGAAACAGCCTTGAATGCGTAGGTGTCTAAATCTTTTGACCGGTAGCATATATATATATATATATATACTGCACCATTTTGTATATATATAGACACTACTGTTCAAAAGTTTGGGGTCACTTAGAAATGTCCTTGTTTTTGAAAGAAAAGCACATTTGTCTGGGAGTCTGGGATATGGCTTTTTCTTTGCAACTCTGCCAAGAAGGCCAGCATCCCGGAGTCGCCTCTTGAGTCTGGTGTTTTGCGGGTAGTACAGTATTTAACTATTTAGGGAGCGGCAGCCGAGGTGTCAGTTTTGGAGAGTCTGGCGTGCCCAAAGTAAAATACCTGCCACTCAGGCCCAGAAACTAGGATATGCACGTAATAGTACTATTGGATAGGAAACACTCTGAAGTTTCTAAAACCGTTAAAATAATGTCTGTGAGTATAACAGAACTGGTATAGCAGGCGAAAACCAGAGGAAAATCCATCCGGATTTGCAGTTTTTTTTTTTGTTGACCTTTTTCTCCTGGCTGCCTATGGGATTCAACGTTATCTAGGACACAGACTGCAGTACCTATGGTTTCCACTGGATGTCAACAGTCTTTAGACAGGGTTTTATTACGTTGAATTAGAAGCGAATAGAAGAAGAACTTAGACGTGGACCCCGGAACTCAATAGAATGACATGCGCGTTCACGGTCTCGTGCGCTCTGTGGTTTTTTCCTTTCCTATCGTTCAGGCTATAATCCGGTTGAAATATTATAGTAAATATACATAAAAGGAAACCTAAGGATACATTAAAAATGATGTTTGATTTATTTGGACAAAGTTGATAGGTATAATTTGAACGCGTTCTCTTCACGGTTCAATGGGCGACTCGACGGTGGATTTTCTGAACATAACGCGCCAACCAAACTGAGATTTATGGATATAATAAATGACTTTTTCTAACAAAAGAACCATTGGATGTCTTCATTGGACACTTGGGAAGCCCTCAGCAGAAGTTCTTTGAAAGGTAAGTGATTTATTTTAGCTCTTATATGGGTTTTGTGTGACCCACGCTTTTTATGAATTTATGCTAATGCCTAAATATGTGGGGTGCTATCCTCAAACAATCAAATGTTGTGCTTTCGCCGTAAAGCCTTTTTGAAATTTGACAACGCTGTGATATTGCCAAGAATCAGAGCTTTTGATGACTATGCAACACTTGTATATTGATGAATGTTTAATAATTCAACTTTTGGATTTTGAATTTGGCGCCTTACATTTCACCGGGTAGTATCGGGAGCGGCCCGCTAGCGCGCCGTTTATCCCTAAGAGGTTAATGAAGCTGCCAGTTGATGACTTGTGAGGCGTCTCTTTCTCAAACTAGACACTCTAATGTACTTGTCCTCTTGCTCAGTTGTGCACCGGGGCTTCCCACTCCTCTTTCTATTCTGGTTAGAGCCAGTTTGCGCTGTTCTGTGAATGGAGTAGTACACAGCGTTGTATGAGATCTTCAGTTTCTTGGCAATTTCTCGCATGGAATAGCCTTCATTTCTCAGAACAAGAATAGACTGACGGGTTTCAGAAGAAAGTTCTTTGTTTCTGGCCGTATTGAGCCTGTAATCGAACCCACAAATGCTGATGCTCCAGATACTCAACTAGTCTAAAGAAGGTCAGTTTTATTGCTTCTTTAATCAGGACAACAGTTTTCAGCTGTGCTAACATAATTGCAAAAGGGTTTTGTAATGATCAATTAGCCTTTTTAAATGATCAACTTGGATTAGCTAATACAACGTGCCAGGAGTGATGGTTGCTGAAAATGGGCCTCTGTAGATATTTCATACAAAATCTGCAGTTTACAGCTACAATAGTCATTTACAACATTAACCGTTTTACACGTACCATCAAACAGGTGTGATCATTCTACAGTGGTCCCTGAAGCGTACAATCACACCTGTGTGATTAGAATGCTTATTTAGGATGGCCAGTTTCGAATGACGCAACAATCAGCATTTGAGCTGGCCACACTTTTTTCAGAAATGATTTATGCAAACACAGTCCTTATGTCCAGAATGTGAGCAGTTTATTTTTGGATGCAATGTTCAGATATTCACAGAAGTATCTATAGCATAACACAATCATCCAAACCGGAAAAATGTAGGCTACATTTGTCCTAGCGCTAACTGAGGAAATATTGACGCAACACAAGCGGTCATATTTCTATAACTCTCGGCTAACAAACTACAATATGAATTAGCTAATAGCAATTACTATTTATAATTAATCACATCACGGGTGAGCTCACCATTGATCTAAATAATTGAGTAAAACACTTTCTAGAAATCGAAAGTAATCTGACGATTAGTTTCAGCGCTCTGCCATGCTTTTTTTCCTCACAGAAACCAACGATAATAAGAGAAGACAAGATGAGTTTGGTCTGTTTATAGTATGCATTTTGAAGGGGTGTGTCTTCTACCATCATTCACATCCCACCATTCACTTCCTGAAGTTCTCAAAAAAGGAGTGAACCCTTACTCACCTCATTTTGTTATAGCATCTTTGGTCCGACAGACGATTACGTGAAACTCAGAATGCATTGTATGTCAACAAACATGGCTCCACACACATAGCTGGAATTAGCTTAGCTCATCATAATCAGTACAACCTTCAAAAAAGTATTTTACACACATAATATGTGCCCATTACAATCTATGCAAGAATCAGAATGCATGATTTATCACCGTTTCTTGAAAACATGTGAATAAAACAGTAAATATATCAATAATTACCACACAAAACATTTTCTGATAGTGATTTATTAATACAAATGGCGCGTGCCGACAGTCAATCACGTAACCTCTCACTCCAACTCTGAGCCATTCAGTGTTGTTTATGTATGTAGCTAGTGAGCTAAGCTGTAGCATTAGCAATGTCTTTCAAAAAGGAGACAACTCACAAACGCGGAAATTCTGGATAATTAAAAAGATTCTGACAATGAGTCTGAGTATGAAAGTCAGGAATCAGATTCTGACAGTGACAGTGTGGAGCTGCACCCCAGCCATTGAGAACCCCTTGTCCACTGACAAAGTCCCAGTTCCCTTTGAAGATGCTGGTGGTGATGGAGGCAGACCGACAGTGGATGAAGTACAGGAATTCTGTGGTAGCTGGAAGGCTGACAGCCATTTCACCCCTCCTGGCCCTGCTGTTCGCTTTGATGAGTCCCAGTCTGGAGTGCAACGCCCCTTACCATTTCCATCTGAGGCAGAGTGCTTCAAGTTGTCTCTGACAGAGGAGCAGGTGGGAGACATGGTAGAGACCAATCGCTTTGCCTTGGAGCTACAGGAGAAGAGGGAGACAGGAGTGGGGGGGACAACCACAATTAGTGAAATGTATACTTTCCTGGTGACAGTCCTCAAGGGCATAGTAAAGAAGAACTCCCTAAGAGAATACTGGATCACAGATCCTATGTTTGCAACTCCCTTCTTTGCCACCCTCTTTTCCCAAGACCGCTTCCTAGTTCTGCTTCAATGACTGCATTTCATCAACAATGCTACTGCCATCCTAAATGACCCATTATACAAAATAAGAAATGTAAACAGCTGGCAGTAAAGTGGCATGACAAATGAGACATCCATGTCCTCTCCACTGTCCATACAGCAACCATGTCGGCCACAGGGAAGGTGGACCACCTGAGGGGTGCTTGACTATAACCTCAAAATGGGGGCAGTGGATAAGTAGGACATGACAAACAGCTTTGTGGAATGCACTAAGAAAACGACCAAGTGGTGCAAGAAATTTACAACAAGCCAATACTTCTGAAGCAATTAGCATTGTTTTACAGAGCTAATAGAAGAATGTAGCTACATAAGCACAATTGAATATAACAGCTAGCTACATAAGCACAATTGAATATAACACCATAAAGGTTATGAAATGAGTAACGTTACCTTGCGTGTCCGCGGTTATAAGGAATATACACAAATATATTATGCTCCATACACAGTGAGCTACAGTAGAAATGGTATAACATGACATACAGAAACTATTTTAACGTAATAAGGCACTTACTTTGATAGAAACGCAGTCTGGATTTGAGCCTGGGTGTCTGTAATGATGCCTCTAGCACTGAGACGCTGTGCCTTAGACAGCTGCGCCACTTGCCAGTCATAAGGCCAGGGTAGCTTCAAAATAAAACACATGCTAATACTTCTCTGTCGCAATTAGTTTTGTTTTCCAGAGCTAATAGAAGAATGTATCTAGCTACCTAAGCATTGAGTATAACACCATAAAGGTTATGAAATGAGTAACGTTACCTCGCGTGTCCACGGTTATAAGGAATATACACAAAAATATTATGCTACAGTAGAAACGACATAACACAATATGCAGAAACTATTATAACGTAATAATGCACTTACTTTGATAGAAACGCACACATTTCCAAAGTTATTATTGGTAACGAAACAACTATGACTGCGATGCAGGCAGCAGACGACAAATGTGAACACGTGTGGGCAGGACGGGATATGAGCAAATGTCTGCAGAATTGAACTGTACAAACAATTGGGAAGTGTTTGGGGAATTTTGTCCGGGTCAGAAATGTAAAAAAAAAATGAATTGGTCCGCAAAAGTAAAAATTACTACTTTTATGTGAATGAATGAGGCAGAACACACCTCAATTCAAACTGTTCTTAGAAAATAAAAAACGTATTATTTGAAATTGACAAGTTGAAAACAGTCTATAAATAAAAACAGGCTGCGTGCCTTGGTTTGAGGGCAGCGCGGATTAAATGTACTGTTGCGTATCGATCACATTCTGGAATGGAGAGAACGTTCTAACATCACGTGCATCAAAAAACTCACGCTGGGGTCAACCGTTAGAGATATTTGGAACTCACGCATGAAAGGGTTAACAATGTTTACACTGTATTTCTGATCAATTTGATGTTATTTTAATAAACCATTTTTTTTATTTTCTTTCAAAAACAAGGACATTTCTAAGTGACCCAAAACTTTTGAACGGTAGTGTATATATACAGTGTGTCATGACTGTCCTGTGAGGATCACAATGGGTCAGATCAGCTTGGCAATGGTTGACAATAACCAGACATTCTCTCACCGACAGAAGAGGGGAGGAGGGAACTGGGCCGGTTTAACAGTTCACACCCTGTTGTAAATTACAGGTGAAGGGGGCTCTTTCACCCCATCCAGTATGAACAAAAGGAATGTCTTTGTTAACAAGGTTTTCCTGCCGAAACTCTAACACGTTCAAAAGTGAATACAGGAACAATATTTCTAACATAAGAACGTGGGGAATGGTCGGAGATGAGCTATAGAAAACTAATGTCATATTGGTTTTTATTTTGTGATGTCATTAAAAGGTTTATGGAGGAAATACTGTAACTTGAAAAGTATTTACACTACAGGTATGAGGTCTCCATACTTAATGTTGTGTGTGAAACATGAAAATTATGAAAGTATTTTTGTTAAGATAGGAATGTGATTTTAGGAGCCATAAGAGATAATAGTTTTACTTAACTTAGGGAGCGGAAGCAGAAGTGACGGTTTTGGAGAGTCTGGCGTGCCCAAAGTAAAATGCCTGCCACTCAGGCCCAGAAAATAGGATATGCACATAATTAGTACTATTGGATAGGAAACACTCTGAAGTTTCTAAAAGTGTTAAAATAATATATATAGTACTAACCTCTGCTGCCGCTCCCTAAGAAGTTAAAGTGTACTGTTAGCTAGCCAATGTAGCTGGTAGGTTCACTAGCTAAGGTTATGTGTATACTCTCCACTTTCTGGAGGACCGAGTTTTGAAATCAGTGGAATTCGAGTATGATAGTTAAGGAGATGGAGAAAACACCAGTCTGGATTACATCTTCAAACTAAGGGCAACCATGTGTAACAGTATAGCTTCCATCCCTCTCCTCGCCCCTACCTGGGCTCGAACGAGGGACCCTCTGCCCACATCAACAGCAGCCACCCTCAAAGCATCGTTACCCAACGCGCCACAAAAGCCGCGGCCCTTGCAGAGCAAGGGGTACAACTACTTCAAGGTCTCAGAGCGAGTGACGTCACTGATTGAAATGCTGTTAGCGCACACCCCGCTAACTAACTAGCCATTTCACACTGGTTACACATGCATGGCATCAAACAGGAGACTCATCCAACCATGTATATGGGTAAGATAGTCTAGCTAGCTACATTTTCAGATATTACACGTTTCTAATTTTGACAGAAAGTGGTTTCATTACAAGTGTACTGTTAGCTAGCTAACATTAGCTGGCTGGGTCGCTAGTGAACGTTATGTGTATGATCTTATTCTTCTTATATCAGACACATTTGCTTGACTAGCCATAGAACTGGTTGGTTAGCTGCCTGCAGATTCATGCCGGGTAGTAACGTTATGAGTTGTGATTATGGTCCATTGTTTAGCTAGCTAGCTAGCTAGCTACATGTCTAAACAAAAGACTCCAATATGCAAGTATCCATTTCAATAGAATGTCACTGCAACTGTTGATAGACGTACTAGCTGGTAAATACACTCTGGCTATCTACTCCGATTTCAGACCACGGGTAAGATAGTCTAGCTAGCTACATTTTCACATATTTTGCATTTCTAATTTTGACAAAGTACTTTCATTTCAAGTTAAAGTGTACTGTTAGCTAGCTAGCTAACATTAGCTGGCTTGTTCGCTAACTAACGTTACGTCATTGGGATTCATTGTTTACCTACCTAGCTATCTAGCTAAATTTCTTAACAAAAGACTCATCTTAGTGTGCCAGAGCGCAGAATAACGGATTCATTTTTGAACGCTCAACACCTGTTGAATATGTCCGGTGTCAGTAAATGTCGGCAACAAAGCGTAATTCAAATGTTGCCAGCAGCACAGTTACAGTCACCAACGCTCTGGATAACATGAAAACAGCCTAACCAGCTCTGCTATGGTGAGTAAAATGGTCAGAGTGGGGTGTTCTCTCATTATGTCTCTGGAAGTAGCTAGCCAATATTAGCCAGTTAGCTTAGGTGCTTGACTGTCGTTGTGAGGTCAGAGCTTTCTGGTCAACCCTACTTATTGGCCAGAGCGTTCAGTGTGCGCTCTAAACGCGAAACGCTCTGCATTTACGAACAGACAATCTGACAGCACAGTTGCAGTCACTAACGCTCTGGATAACATACCAGCCTAACCAGCTCTGCTAGGGTGAGTAATGTTCAGTGAGCTGTTCTCTCTCTCTTAAATGTCTGGAAGTAGCTCGCAAGTCAGTACAGAATGCTCGGATCAACCCTTAAAGAGATGGGTGGAGCTACGGCTTAAGAAGGTGTGAACAATGCTGAATGGGTGTAGCCAAAGAAGGTCTCTCCAATAGTAGTACAAAAACATTGAAAGACGGTTTTCTCAAAAGTGAGTTTACAAGTCGATCAACTTCCAAAGCAAAGATACTTTCCCATTGTTTCCTCAAATGCTGTGTATGATATACAATGTTCTAGCTCTGAGTCTCTACTTTTATCAAATGTAGAAAACTGAAATTCAAATGTTGCAACATAAGACCGAATACGGGTGGTGAGTCACATATTGTGTCAGTCCGCTATGGACCTTTGTCTCATGTATTAAGGGTGTATGTTTATTCTATGTTATTATTTAGTTGGCTATTAAATAAATAATTAAACAAATTTGTGTAGTACTGAATTATGAGTAAGGCTAGGGTTTTTGCAGATGCATGAGGTTAACCTCTTAGGGAGTGGTGGTGTGCTAGCGCCCCACTCCCGACACTACCCGGTGAAATGCAAGGCGCCAAATTCAAAATCCAAAAGTTGAATTATTAAACATTCATCAATATACAAGTGTTGCATAGTCATCAAAAGCTCTGCTTCTTGGCAATATCACAGCGTTGTCAGATTTCAAAAAGGCTTCATGGCGAAAGCACTACATTTGATTGTTTGAGGGTAGCACCTCCAATATTTTTTCCCATTACCATAAATTAATTAACCATGCGGTTCACACAAAACACATTTCACAGCGAAAACAAATCAATTACCTTTTGAAGAACTTCTGCTGAGGGCTTCCCAAGTGTCCAACGAAGACAATTCATGGTTCTTTTGTTAGAAAAAGTAATTTATTATATCCATAAATCTCTGTTTGTTTGGTGCGTTATGATGAGAAAATACAGCGTCCACTCGCCCATTGAAACGTGAAGAGAACTCGTTCAACCTATACCTATAAACTTGTCCAATAACAATCAAACATAAATTTAATTGGGTAACAATTAAACATAGTCAGATGATTAAATAAGTAACAGTCATCAGATTAATGAAAGTAAGGTCACGCCAAGCGCCTTCAGAAAGTATTCACACCACTTTACTTTTTCCACATTTTGTTGTGTTACATTCTGAATTTAAGATGGTTGGAATTTAGATTTTTTGTCACTGACCTACAAACAATTTCCCATTATGTCAAAGTAGAATTATGTTTTTTTTTTATTTGTACAAATTAATAAAAAATGAAAAGGTGAATTGAGTCAATAAGTATTCAACCCCTGTTCATGTCAAGTCACATAATAAGTTGCATGGACTCACTCTGTGTGCAATAAGTGTTGATTTCTGAATGACTCATCTCTGTACCCCACACATAGGGCACGTTCCTTTTTGAACTTACCACTGGCCATCTTACTCAAGCAAGGAAGCACTGGCTACACAAGCAGAGCAGAAAGTAGTGGGTTTTTAGCAAACACAAAAACCGAAACCAAGAACCAAAACTCGCAACTTCTAGGGGGACGAGTACTCTCTCCCCAATAACAGACCTAAAGCGGAGCCAAATCTCATAGTCTTCTCATAGTCATAGTCTTCGTCTGACTAGTTTGAAAATTGCGTGATACATTCTTTCTTCAAGGGAGCTGAAGAGTGAAGAATTGTGGAAATGGATGCTAGCCCTGGTATTATAGCTAGGAAGGCGGGGCTTCCGAGGGAGGACTCGGCATCCATTGGCCCATTGGGCGTGATTTCTGTTTTCTTCAGGTGAATATGATTGGTTGTTGACTCCTCCATAGTATGTTATATTGAGTGACTGACTGAAAGGGAAAATCAGTTAATAGCCCAGGGGTTTATTTGCTTCAATCACTGAACACAACAGTGCTTATTAGAGACAGGCTTCTATTTGAGCCAGGCGTCTATGTCTTCACTGCAAACAGCTTTTGCTAAATAAAATGTTGAAAAGACTCTCACACTGTTTATTGTGACCAGTATGACCAGTATAAACATTATAGTAACAAATCCATCGCAGAGACTTTAGGCTGCCTATCATACGTACACCCCTTATTTTGTGTTTCAGCACCATTCTCTTAGTTGTTGCACCTCCTTGCGCCTTATATCCCCCGTAGTTGCAACACGATCACACCAGATAGACTTTAGTATTCAACGTTTGTCCAGGTCCCCAGGACATTGGGAGATGTCTTTAAAACCATTCACTGGGGGCAACTTAATCGTCGAGTTGTTTATGCTTCACCATAGATGTTTATCCCCCCCTGGACAAACATTGAATACTGAAGTAAGACCGCTAGTTAAGCCGGACATTGTAACGTCTGCTTCCAACTCACACCCTCAAACACGTAGATCCCCTGAACGCAGCTCACTTTCCAGCCCACTTTCCAGCTCACACTCTCAAACACCTAGAGCCCCTGAACACAGCTCACTCTCCAGATCCCAATCACCTGAATTCTAATCACCTGTTCACACACCTGTATGTCATTATCACACACTATTTAGTTCAGTTCTTTGCACCCCATCATGGTGAGGTATTGTTTGTTTTGTGACACACGGCACATTCAGTTTCGCGGTATGTGGATTAGAATTAATGTACATCTTTAATGGACATCTTTAATGGACAAAAACCACATAAAAGGCTTCACAATTCATAAAGGTCATGTTAACTGAATTCTATTATCTCACAGAACCAAACGTATAAGATCTCCTAAGCCTGTGTTAACCTCAGACCTTATTTTCGTCATTTATCCCAACACCCTATTCTTTCCCCATTAACCTTCCCCATAGGAAGGACTGAATGAACCAGAGTTAACTCATATCTGTTTTTTAGGACTACAAGCTGGCGAGCTCAATGGCAGCTGCTGTACACTATGGACACAGATAGAACAAGAAGCCATGTTTCTATCGCCTACACTTGATGCTAGTTAGCTAGCTAGGTTAAAGTTTGCAAAGCTAACTAGCTAAATATTATAGCTAAAAAAGCTTGGCTTGCTGCCAAAGAGCTTGCTAAGACTATGTATATAATGTACATACAATCAAATGTTTTATCTATTTTTATGTAGTATACCCCTGAGGGGTATACTACAAAGCAGGTTCAAGTAGTCAGCTAAATTGCAGGTTCAAGTTCAAGTAGCAGGTTCAAGTAGCCAGCTAAATTTCCTAAATATCTTATTTTTTTCTCTTTTGCTTTGTTGATATGCTTGAATTGGGCTTGGTCTAATTCACTCAACAACCACAAACATATATACGTTTTCTTAATGAACAAGAAAATCAACAGTTATTTCTGGTTGTTTATCAAAGTTAGCTGGCTAACTCATTGATACTGCTTTGTAGTATATCCCTCTGAAGGAGTCCTTGATCTCTATGGTTTTAACGTGGAAAAGTTATTTTGACAGCGGGAAAAAAGTCTCTGGCAGGCGATTCTAGTTGTTTGGGCATTTCGGGTAAGTTCCTTTTCTTCCTTGTTAGAAACATTTTCTATCAAGTTATCTAGCTAAGTTAGGCTACCTCGTAGCTATGCTGTCTGTCCATAGTTAGCATTTGTTGGCTAGCTGCTATTTAAAAAGAGGCCACCAAGTACCAGTTATAAAGTCTGTTTGCTTGTTAGCCAGTTTGCTTGTTAGAGATATGAAGAGAGGTGAACCTAACATTAGTGTTTGTTTTATTTTGATAGCTAGCTAAAAACAAAGGATTTTTTTTTTTTTTTACAATAGATCCCATAAAAGATGAGGCAGTTTTTTGCTTTATCTCAGAAGAAGGAAGGTCCTGAATTCTAATTGGGTGAGACTTGGCCTCCTCTATTTCCACCAATGCACATCAGATGAAGATTCAAGCCAAATACTCAGTGACCTCTTTTTTTATTTATGTTGCACTAAAATTCTCATTAATCATGAGTTGCAAATTGGATCAAAATTGAATGCCCAGGTATGAAAATAAAATCCCTTATTTTCTAAAGCGATAGGTAAAGAAGGTAATGTGACTTGTTGGACTGTGGGATTTAGAGGCATTTTAAGATAGACCTGGAGCAGTTACATTTATATCCAGATAAAGAGCCAAAATCTTTAGAGGTCAGGTACGTGTGGTATAGAATTAGACATCGGACAAATACAGTAAGATGACAGCATACTGGGAGATATGGTGGACTGTTTCTTTGATCTTAATAGGCAAGATATTAATATTTTGCCTAATGGACTAGCAGTTCTAATGAAAGGGCAAATAGGCCATGATTCAGAAGACAATCCTGTCATGTGGATCTTTGTAGGACAAACTCTGTGGCAGCGGAATGGCCAGTTTGGACACGGCAGTGGAGCCGGTATATAGGGTGCGGACCATACTAATAAAGGATGATCCGAAGCCAAAATGTTCCAAAACAGCCCATAAATACTCCAATTCCACACGGTCAAACATGTTCTGCGCATCTAATGAGAGGACAGTGCAAGTCTGTGGTTGAGAAGCGGCAGAGTCTATAATATGGAATAGTATGTTGTCCGAGGCCCACTGACCCTTTATGAATCCTGATTGGTCAGGATTAACCAATGATGATATGCAAGTCCCTAGTCTTTTTGACAAGACCTTGGCTAAGTTTAAAATGCGCAGTTTAAAATTGATAAGGCCCTGTAGCTTGAACATTCAAGAGGGTCCTTGCCACCTTTCAATAGCAAGTGGTCGCTATGGAATGTCCAAATCTCCAGCAAGTGGTTTATTAAGTCTAGTATTACAGATCTGACTAAATTCGACACAGCCAACAATAATTCAGGAGGGATATCATCTAAACCTGGAGACTTGGATTTTTACATTGGCAGTCTTCAGTTCACTTGTTAAATCCACTTCAGTTAGTGTAGATGAAGTGGAGATAGGTTAAAGAAGGATTTTTTTTTTTTTATTGAGACATGGATTGTGTATGTGTGCCATTCAGAGGGTGAATGGGTTTAGACAAAATATTGTTCCTTTGAACGGAGTATGCTAGTAGGTGCCAGGTGCACCGGTTTGTATAATAAATATACCCAATCTGAGGTGGGAAATAATATGTTTTGGAGCTGTGTGCCGGGGAAGTGCCTTTGGGTTCATATTGTAAATATTTTAAATATTGCAGCCCTAGCATTTCGTTGTCTTATCAAGGGAGGCGGATGGCTGCAATAACAGCAGGCACAAAAACATTTCTAAGGAGTTAGTTTAACCCAGTAGTACCCTTTGCAGATGTTGGTTGTTTATGTTTTTGGACATTGCACAGCAGGAAAGATCCACTGTCAGACTACGTGGGGCCAAACCCGCAACTCTGATCATTTGGTCACACGCTATCTCCCACTTGCAAGAGCTAACTTAACAACAATGTTTGGTTTGGTGGATGGTTTCTACGCCGCTCTGGGTTGGTAGCCTTTGAGAATGAGATTTGAATGGACCGCCTGAATTTGGAAATCCTTACACATATTCGTCTTTAATCTGTATTGTTTTGTCCTTATTCGTTTGTATGGTGTTTTTTTTTTATGTTTTGTACTTTTCCTCTATTGAACTGTACATACAGTATGTGTATGTATTGTCTTAACTGTAATTGTTTAGCACATGCAAAAATAAAAACAAATAATTGTTCACAAAAAATCTTAATATTTTTGCATGCTTTCTATCTGTTTTTGGTCCTTTAAGTTGAAACTGTTTTTACATCCCGAAAATACCACTTAGACGGCCCGCCTAAGAATTTTGCATTCAGAATTTGTTTTGTAAATTGCTCCAATGACTGTTGTTTCCTCCATATTGAAGGAATAGTTTGAGATTTTAGCAATGAAGCCCTTTCTCTACTTCCCCAGTTGAAAGAAGAGGAACAGCTAACCTTCTAACTGTTCCTGTAGACTTCCAGTCATTGTGCTAATGCTAGTTAGAATTGGCTCGTGAAACTACCTATAACTTCCTTCATACTGAACACAGAGACATACACATGCTATCCACAATGTTATTCTGTTGCAGCTAGCAATACTCATAAATCGTTATTTGTCACATTTGTACAAAACCCCTGCTGTAACTCCTCGGACTCCAGTTTAATTAGACCTACAGTTGTATAGTGCAGGACTACAAGATGCAAAACTGCATATAGCAAGCTAAGCCCTGTGAGTTTAACTTCTTAGGGAGCGGCAGCTGAGGTGTCGGTTTTGGAGAGTCTGGCAAGTCCAAAGTAAAAGGCCTGCCACTCAGGCCCAGAAACTAGGATATGCACATAATTAGTACTATTGGATAGGAAACACTGAAGTTTCTAAGAGTGTTAAAATGTTGTCTGTGAGTATAACAGAACTGATATAGCAGGCAAAAACCCGAGGAATTTCTGTCCTGGAAAATGTGTTTTTGACACATTGCCTCATTTTGAACCCCTCCCTATTGATAACAGCTATATATGGGAGTAAGATTGCAGTACCTATTGCTTCCACTGGGTGTCAACAGTCTCTAGACAGTGTTTGGTGATGTTAGGTTGCTCTGGATGGTAATAGAAGAAGAATTTCGAACTGGTCACCAGATGTAAACAGAAGAGGATGCGCGTTCACGGGCTCGCGCGCACTGTGGTTTTTTCCTTTCCTATCGTCCAGTTTATAATCCGGTTGAAATATTATAGTAAATATACATAAAAGTGTTCCTAAGGATACATTATCAATGATGTTTGATTGTTCTTGGACAAGTGTATAGGTATAGGTTGAACGTGTTCTCTTCACGGTTCAATGGGCGAGTGGACCCTGTATTTTATGAACATAACGCGCCAACCAAACTGAGATTTATGGATATAATAAATGACTTTTTCTAACAAAAGAACCATTGGATGTCTTCGTTGGACACTTGGGAAGCCCTCAGCAGAAGTTCTTCAAAAGGTAAGGGATTTGTTTTCGCTGTGAAATGGGTTTTGTGTGAACCGCGAGGGTTTATGAATTTATGCTAATGGATAAATATTGTAGGTGCTATCCTCAAACAATCAAATGTTGTGCTTTCGCCATAAATCCTTTTTGAAATCTGACAACGCTGTGATATTGCCAAGAATCAGAGCTTTTGATGACTATGCAACACTTGTATATTGATGAATGTTTAATAATTCAACTTTTGGATTTTGAATTTGGTGCCTTACATTTCACCAGGTAGCTAGCGCCCCACCACTCCCTAAGTAGTTATTTGTCCAATCATGTTGTCTTCTCTGTGTATAGGAAACCCCCCTAGTCCTTCTTTAAAAATATAATTCATGTGAACAGTACAGTTGCTGCAGTTTGACAGGGTTTTCATCCTCCCCAAGGCCAGGAGTTTTTTAAACCATGTGACCTGATTAGAATTTTTTTAAACATTTAAAAATGTATCAATTTTAGATAAAACTATATTAAATATAATCACCTCACCAAATAACTGCTTAAAACCATTTTACAGAAAAAGGAAGGTCTACAGTAGCCTCAACAGCGCTCTGTAGGGTAGCACCATGGTGTAGCCGGAGGACAGCTAGCTTCCATCCTCCTCTGGGTACATTGACTTCAATACAAAACCTAGGAGGCTCATAGTTCTCACCACGTTCCATAGACTTACACAGTAATTATGACAACTTCCGGAGGACGTCCTCCAACCTATCAGAGCTCTTGCAGCATGAACTGACATGTTTTCCACCCAATCAAAGGATCAGAGAATTGCTCTAGTACTGAAAGCATACGCTACAGCTAGTGAGCACTGCAGTGTATAACATGTGGTGAGTAGTTGAAAAAGAGAGAAAGACAATAGTTGACATGATTGACAAATTAATTTCTTCCAAAATTAAGGAGAAGCATGAGAGAAATAGAGAAAGAGATTATCATTCTTTTTCACTTTCAGTTTCACTTACTTAGCCAGCAAATGCAGCTAGCTAGTTTAGCCTACTGAAACACCCTGCTTAAACAGAAGGATGCTATGTTAGCTAGCTGGCTATGACTTTCCAACACAACACTGGAACTCTTCCAAGTCAAGGTAAGCTTTTGGTATTACTAATTTATTGCCACCAGGGCCCACCGGTATAACTGCTTACTGACTGTACACTAACGTTACTGCATGATTGTAGCGGGTTTACTAGTGTGTTAGTTCTATTAGCTATGCTGACTATGACGTTACTTTAGCTTATATGCTGACAAAGATGTCGGCTGTGTGCAGTGGTTTGGCTTGAATTTTTTTTTGGCTGGTCAGATACAGCTGATGTGTTGTGCGTTGAAGTCCACAAGCAAGTGGAAGAGAGATGCGAGAAGGAATACAACATGGCTGCTATGAAAGTATCAGGGGTATTCATTCCGCCGATTCTGTTGAAAAACATTTCTTAAACGGAAGCAAACGGAACAAAAGCTGGATAAACATACTTGAATTTGTCCAAAATAAACTCTTGTTAGCAACTGTTGGACTAATGGTTACACCCTATATCAGCTAGATGCAGGCAAGAGTGTGCAAGGAGATATTGAATGTCACTGTCTGTCTACCAGCGTTGTAAACTTTCATTCATAGGTTGTAGCAACCTCATGATGGGTATAGGTAAAATGTAAGTATCATGTAGTAGTCTAAACCTATCGCTGTTGCATTGAACTGGGTGAATGGAATATGAATGAGAGTCATACTATATGCTGTAATAGAAATAAGGCCATGCTCATGAAAGAAAATCGTACTCCCTCACCTTAAACGGCACTGACTGCATCATACCGTATAAGGTCCGGAGTTTTACCTTGTTAGATTACCAGATCAGGAAAAACTACAGGCCCCAGATTTTCTTTTTTTGCAACACCATTCTGAGACCTGTGGTGTCACGTCTGCTCAGGAACCACATTAATATCATATAGCAGCCTGCAAAATAAGTTAACCTGGAATGATATGTTGAATACACCGTATTTCATGATATGGTTGTTCACTTTTACACACAACCCCCTACTGTTATTCTCTAAGCTTTTCGAGATGCATGTAAATCATGTTTACACTCTGACAAAACAAATCACATCATCGTGTCATCAAACATTTTTTTTAATCAAAACGCACTTCACCAAACATCTTCAAATAACGACAAACAGTATGTATGCAGCAAAAAATTACATCAAATGATTGGCTGGTCAAGTACCGGCAGGAGCGTTGGGCCAGTAACCGAAAGTTCCATGGTTTGAATACCCGACCTGACAAGGTGAAAACATCTGTCAATGTGCCCTTGAGCAATGCACTTCACCCTAACTTTCTCCAGGGGCACTGTACTACTATGCTGTATATGACGATAAAACATTTTTTTTTTACACAGTAAGACATCAAGTATGGTTGATATCAAGTAAAATAAGA
The DNA here is from genome assembly GCA_003317085.1 of Hucho hucho. Taxonomy (NCBI): domain Eukaryota; kingdom Metazoa; phylum Chordata; class Actinopteri; order Salmoniformes; family Salmonidae; genus Hucho; species Hucho hucho. The sequence continues at coordinate 51,010 of QNTS01002314.1, read as the reverse complement.
AAATAAAAACATACTAAAAATAAAAAAACAATCCCAACAATCCTCAAATGAACTGACCACAACAGGAAGGCACTGCGTAACAATAATTTGGTGGGCGCTATTTCACACATGTACAAGTGTGTATTAATACACGTGTGAATTGGAAATGTGGTTTTTGCATACACCCTCGGAGAGTGGGATCATAGCTAGGGTCTGCCATTATCAACAGCAAACCTGGTGCAATTAGGGTTAAGTGCCTTGCTCAAGAGCACGTCAACAGATTTTTCACCTTGTCAGCTCTGGATTCGACTAGAGACCTTTCGGTTACAGGCCCAACGCTCTAACCTAGGCTACCTACCACTCCTACCACGTGAAGGTATACTCATAAAAACGCTATTACCCCTGCCAACTGCTGGAAGTCCATTATGTTCATTAGGTACCAAACATAAAAATACAGACTGTAGCAGGGCATAATTGTTGGGCCTCGATTATTCTTTGAGTTCAAACAAAGAGCACTGAATACTAAATTAAAACTGAATACACATTGGTTGAGAATTTTCAGTTGGTTCACATGGAAAACAAAAAACAACCACCTGATAGCTCCTGAAATCATCTGGTATGACGATGCCCATACAGAAGGTATGGTAATATATACAATGTGTTTATAGAATTGCCCAAACAAGGAACAAAAGAGAAAAATGAGAAAGGCAGAAGGAGGTTGAAAGTGTTCAGCAGACCCTGATATCCTCCCTGGGGCACGTTCAGCAGGCCACAACATTTAGGAACTTCAGATAGAAATGTACAACATAGAACAAACATGCCTCTCCGAACACGTAGACCAAGGAATCATGTTGGCTATTCATGGCATTTCTATTTGCAACTTTCAACAACGTTTGGCAACTGAACATGGCCCTGGGTAGTAGTCCTGGCTGATCGACAACAGAGTTAACCAGTTAGAGGCTCAGAGAATGGTTCAGCCCGCCAATGTGATGAACTAACAGCCAATCCCCTGGCACCTTTGGACTGATACTCCTTTGGGACTCCCAGTGTTCTATCTCATGAGGCTTTTCAGAGTCGGGCGCAGAGCAGTGTGGTGTTGGAGGTGTTAGAGGTCTCTGTCACCCTGGAGACGAGTCACCCTCTCTGTCACGTACACAGAGGCTGTATCCTCAGTGTCCTCATAATGCAGCCTAATGCTGTTTCTTCTGCGTCCCTGTGATATCCTCCGTGTCTCTGTAATGCTCTATGTGGTCTTGATGCCCTCGAAACCACAGAACTTCCAGCGTTTCTCCAGGCTGGCGCCCACCCCTGTCAGCTCCTGTCTGAAGGTACAGGGCAGCCGACCCAGTAGAGCCCCCACCTGTCCGGTGTTTATCTGAAACACACACACACACACACACACTATAAATACACCGATTTGATACATACACTGACACACATCCACAGATACAATCACAATACAAACGTAACACACAGATTTGATGCACACTCCTACAGACTCAAAGAACCCCACATCTCAGAAGAACTGATCTGAGTGACAAACGCCAACACCAACACAATACTCATCACAAGATGAATGCATACAAGGCCCTCCCCCGCCCTCCTTTTGGCAAGTCTGACCATGACCCCATCTTCCTGCTCCCCTCGTATAGGCAGAAACTAAAACAGGAAGCGCCTGTGCTTAGGTCTATCCAACGCTGGTCTGACCAATCGGATTCCGCACTTCAAGATTGCTTCGATCACGTGGACTGGGATATGCTCAGGGTAGCCTCAGATGATAACATTTACGTACAATATACGCTGACTTCGTGAGCAAGTTTATATGGAAGTGTAAAGGAGGTGTTGTACCCACTGTGACTATTAACACCTTCCCTAACCAGAAACCGTGGATTGATGGCAGCATTCGCGCAAAACTGAGAGCACGTACCATCGCATTTAATCATGGTGTCACGTCCTGGCCACAGATAGCCTTCTGGCTCATCTAGGGTGTTTAGGTCAGGACGTGATCAGGGGGGTTTTTGGTCTATGTTTTATTTTCTATGTTTGGTTTTTTGATGGTTCCCAATTAGAGGCAGCTGTTTGTCGTTACCTCTAATTGGGGACCATATTTAAGTTAGTTAATTTTCCCACTTGCTTTGTGGGTCATTGTTTGTATTGTGTATGTGCTGCTGCGCTACACAGTTGATGTCAGATCTTTGCTATTGTTTTTGTTGTTTGTAAGTTTCACCTGTTAAAAGATGTGGAACTCAGTCCGCGCTGCACCTTGGTCCGTTATTCAACAAGATCGTGACACATGGCAAAGCGACTGGAAATATGGCCAAATACAAACAGTGTAGTTATTCCCTCCGTAAGGCAATCGATCAAGGAAAGTGTCAGTATAGAGACAAAGTGGAGTCACAATTCAATGGCTCAAACACGAGACGTATGTGGCAGGGTCTACAGACAATCACGGATTACAAAAAGAAACCAGCCCCCCTAACGTGTTAACCCTCGCAAGGCTGCCAACCCAGACGGCATCTCTAGCCTCGTCCTCAGAGCATGCGCAGACCAGCTGGCTGGTGTGTTTACGGACATATTCAATCAATCCCTATCCCAGTCTGCTGTCACCACATGCTTCAAGATGAGCACCATTGTTCCTGTTCCCAAGAAAGCTAAAGTAACTGAACTAAATCGCCCAGTAGCACTCACTTCTGTCATCATGAAGTGGTTTGAGAGACTAGTCAAGGATCATACCACCTCCATCCTACCTGTCACCCTAGACCCACTTCAATTTGCTTACCGCCCCAATAGGTTCACAGACGATGCAATCGCCATCACACTGCACACTGCCCTAACCCATCTGGACAAGAAGAATACCTATGTAAGAATGCTGTTCATTGACTACAGCTCAGCATTCAACACCATAGTACCCTCCAAACTCATCATTAAGCTTCAGACCCTGGGTCATACTTTTGTTAAAGTAGTGAATAAGAGTGCCTCCTCATGGAGGTAGCAGTAAGAGGAGTCATATCTGAGGGCCTCATCATGGAGGTGGCAGTAAGAGGAGTCATGTCTGAGGGCTTCATCATAGAGGTAGCAGTAAGAGGAGTCATGTCTGAGGGCCTCATGATGGAGGTGGCAGTAAGAGTAGTCATCTCTGAGGGCCTCATTGAGGTAGCAGTAAGAGCAGTCATGTCTGAGGGCCTCATCATGGAGGTAGCAGTAAGAGTGGCCATATAGTATATCGGAAGGCTTCCTTGCGGAGGTGTCAGTGAGCGTGGTGGTCATATGTGGAGGAGAGAAAAGAACAGAATCAATCTGACAGTCGAGAGCAGAGCAGTGCTGAGAACCCAGAAAGGCCCCTGAGGAGCCCGACATGTAGAGACGGGTGTTTTAGCGAAGTGTCAGAATAAATAAAACCGCTCTGCTCCGTCAAGGAGAGACAGGAACGATCCAGATGTAACAGGTCTCAGTGTCCAGGGAAATCACACTCAGACACTTCCACAAGAGCACTTGGAGATGCAGAGATATCCTATATTAATGTATATTGTACTGTAGCACTGGGGGATACAGAGATATCCTATATTCATGTCTATAGTACTGTAGCTATGGGGGATACTGTCACGATCTCCTGAAGGGACAGACCAAGGCGCAGCGAGGCATCCAGTATACATCTTTATTTAAATACGTAACTGGGCAAAAACAAAAAAAATAACGAACGAATATCGTGATGCTGAACATAACTACACACAAACAATAACCCACAAAACCCCTCTGAAAACTACAAACATATATATGGTTCCCAATTACAGGTAACGACACTCAGTTGCCTCTAATTGGGAACCATTACCCCAACATAGAAACAACACCTAGAACAAAAAAACCCTACACCAAAACGAAACTAAACACGGCAGCCTATAAATATCAGGCCTGAACGTGACAGTACCCCGCCCCAAAGGCGCGGACTCCGACCGTGCCAAAAGTCAATTTGGGGGGTCTTCGGGTGGGCCTCCTTGTCCCAGGTGGCGGCTCCGGTGCCGGCCGTGCTGGCTCAGGGTCCCACACCGGAGGCCCTGGGCTATTTGCCGGAACAGTTTGTTTTGGACTAGGGACCTTCTCTGGAGGTTCCGGACTGGGGACCTTCTCTGGAGGTTCCGGACTGGGGACCTTCTCTGGAGGTTCCGGACTGGGAACTCTGGTGTGGGGAGCAGGAACGGGCCGTGATGGGCTCCCTATGCGCACTGGACCTCTGGTGCGGGGAGCAGGAACGGTCCGTACTGGACTCATGACGCGCACTGGGACTCTGGTGCGGGGAGCAGGAACGGACCGTACTGGACTCACTAAGCGCACGGGGGGCCTGGTGTGCGGAGCCGGAACAGGACGTGCTGGACTCTCTAAGCGCACGGGGGGCCTGGTACGCGGAGCCGGAACAGGACATGCTGGACTCTCTAAGCGCACGGGGGGCCTGGTGCGCGGAGCCGGAACTGGACGTACTGGGCTATCTAAGCGTACAGGGGACCTGGTGTGTGGAGCCGGTACTTCTCTCCCCGGCTGTTCACTCACCCTTGCCTCACCGATGATGGGAGCTGGAATGTCTCGCACTGGGCTGTGGATGCGAACCGGAGACCCCACACGCAGAACCGGTGCAGGATATCTCGGTCCCAGAAGGTGTACTGGAGACCTAGCGCACAGAGCCGGCACCACTCCTCCAGGCTGCACACTCACCCTCCCCTGACAGATGAGTGGAGCTGGAATCTCGCGCACCGGCCTATGAATGCGCACNCCACACACACACACACACACACACACACACACACACACACACACACACACACACAAAACCCCTCTGAAAACTACAAACATATATATGGTTCCCAATTACAGGTAACGACACTCAGCTGCCTCTAATTGGGAACCATTACCCCAACATAGAAACACAACACCTAGAACAAAAAAACCCTACACCAAAACGAAACTAAACACGCCAGCCTATAAATATCAGGCCTGAACGTGACAGATACAGATGGATATCCTATATTCATGTCTATAGTACTGTAGCACTGGGGGATACAGATGGATATCCTATATTCATGTCTATAGTACTGTAGCTATGGGAGATACCGAGAGAAATCATATATTCATGTCTATTGTACTGTAGCTATGGGAGATAGAGATATATCCTATATTCATGTATGTAGTACTGAAGCACTGGGAGATACAGAGAGATATCCTATCCTTATTTCTACAGTACTGTAGATATGGGAGATACAAGGAAATAGCATACACTGTATCTGGAGGGAGTGAGAGGAGAGGAAAGTTAATGCCTTAGCATCAACCCCAACTCAAACCTGAAGCGGAGCCTGCATCAAGGGCCTGAAATTAGATGAGACAGCTCTGACTGCACAAGAAGACTTTGGCTGCACCATGGGACTCTGCCTGCACTAGGGGATTTAAGGCTGACTGCGCCAGGAGGCTCAAACTGCGCAGTGGGGCTCTGGCATACATCAGGCCCATATGTCAACCCAGTGGGGATGCTTAATCCGTGGCATGGTGTGTGTGTTGGAGCGGGGAGACAGGACAGCTCACTGTGACTGTGTGTGTGGGGGATTTGCAGCAAGGTGCCAGGATGCCTCTATTGCTCAGCTGGTTGTGGATGTAGAGGGTGTAATAATGTATTGTAAGGGTGTTTTCATACCTAGCCCCCTAAAAAATAATAAATCTCAGGCCTCTTTAAAGTGAACTCTGGGGTAAAAAAGCTAAATAACTCAGTTCTCTTTGTATTTACACTGCCCTAGCCTTTGAATGAGGACCCAACTCTAACCTCATGACCAAAAACACACATTGCTCTAAATGTCATAGCCCTCTGTCTTCAGTGGTGTAATGTGGACTCCATAGGAAATGTACCCCTATTGATAAAACTAACACAATGTATGGTTGCATTGGACATGTGAGGCATGCACTTCTATGTTTCCGTTCCAATCTCTGGGTGATTCTGACTGTATATCTCTCCTAGTTGGGCAGGATATCAACCCTGATAACGTGCTCTTCAACCCAGATATTAATAAAGCGAATGATCAATGTAATGATTGTGTTGATCCAGATGCAAATTTCCTGAAATTTCCCAGAATTAAGTATCTTACCTGTGTACTGTAGCAGTTAATCTAATTCCAAGCTTATTGTCTACCGTTCATTTGAACAATTGCAGTCTTCTTAAAAATCATGACCACCTTGTTCCTTATCTGTCTTCTGTCAGTCATTAATTTTCCGTTGTTGCCCTTTCGGATACTTTATGACATGTCTCATTGACTTTATAATGCTGTTCACCACTGTAAAGTATCAAGAGTGGGAGGAGGAGTGTCCATTTTTTATGATAAATGTTTTCAATTATTTGTCAGAGAGGACCTCGCACTTACAGTTGAAGTCAGAAGTTTACATACACTTAGGTTGGAGTCATTAAAACTCGTTTTTCAACCACTCCACAAATTTCTTGTTAACAAACTAAGTCGGTTAGGACATCTACTTTGTGCATGACACAAGTAATTTTTCCAACAATTGTTTACAGACAGATTATTTCACTTATAATTCACTGTATCACAATTCCAGTGGATAAGAAGTTTACATACACTAAGTTGACTGTGCCTTTAAACAGCTTGTAAAATTCCAGAAAATGATGTCATGGCTTTAGAAGCTTCTGATAGGCTAATTGGAGGTGTACCTGTGGATGTATTTCAAGGCCTACCTTCAAACTCAGTGCCTCTTTGCTTGACATCATGGGAAAATCTAAAGAAATCAGCCAAACCCTCAAAAAAAAGTCTGGTTCATCCGTGGGAGCAATTTCCAAACGCCTGAAGGTACCACAATCAGTACAAACAATAGTACGCAAGTATAAACACCATGGGACCATGAAGCCGTCATACCGCTCAGGAAGGAGACGCGTTCTGTCTCCTAGAGATGAACAGACTTTGGTGCGAAAAGTGCAAATAATCCCAGAACAACAGCAAAGGACCTTGTGAAGATGCTGGAGGAAACAGGTACAAAAGTATCTATATCCACAGTAAAACGAGTCCTATATCGACGCTCAGCAAGGAAGAAGCCACTGCTCCAAAACCGCCATAAAAAAGCAAGACTACAGTTTGCAACTGCACATGGGGACAAAGATTGTACTTTTTGGAGAAATGTCCTCTGGTCTGAAAAAACAAAAATAGAACTGTTTGGCCATAATGACCATCGTTATGTTTGGAGGAAAAAGAGGGAGGCTTGCAAGCCGAAGAACACCATCCCAACCGTGAAGCACGGGGGTGGCAGCATCATGTTGTGGGGGTGCTTTGCTGCAGGAGGGACTGGTGCACTTCACAAAATAGATGGCATTATGAGGAAGGGGAAATTATGTGCATATATTTAAGCAACATCTCAAGACATCAGTCATGAAGTTAAAGCTTGGTCGCAAATGGGTCTTCCAAATGGACAATGACCCCAAGCATACTTCCAAAGTTGTGGCGAAATGGCTTAAGGACAACAAAGTCAAGGTATTGGAGTGGCCATCACAAAGCCCTGACCTCAATCCTATAGAAAATCTGTGGGCGGGAACTGAAAAAGCGTGTGCGAGCATGGAGGCCTACAAACCTGACTCAGTTATACCAGTTCTGTCAGGAGGAATGGGCCAAAATTCACCCAACTTATTGTGGGAAGCTTGTGGAAGGCTACCCGAAACGTTTGACCCAAGTTAAACAATTTAAAGGTAATGCTACCAAATACTAATTGAGTGTATGTAAACTTCTGACCCACTGGGAATGTGATGAAAGAAATAAAAGCTGAAATAAATAATTCTCTCTACTACTATTCTGAAATTTCACATTCTTAAAATAAAGTGGTGATCCTAACTGACTTACGACAGGGAATGTTTACTAGAAAAACTGAGTTTAAATATATTTGGCTAAGGTGTATATAAACTTACGACTTCAACTGTACATCTGATAACATTGATGTTGAATCTCTTTTCATAGAAATTCCCTCCTGTTATTTTTTATCTGGAAAAAGTGGTAATTGGATGCATCTATTGACCCCCCAATTCTGACATTGGCAGTTTCCTTGATGTCCTTCCATTTTCTATTGGGTGATTACAACATCAATTTAATTATAAAGTGAGAACCACTCACTGCCCTCAGATTTTTTGAATACTTTATACTCCAGCTGTCTATATACCCTCATTTATAAGTCCACAGGAGGGCCCAATTCATCTGCTACCCTTATTGATAATTCTTTACAAATTCTTTGAATAATGTGGCTAATACAAGTATACTTTACACTGACATTTCTGACCACTTTCCAATTTCCCAGTTCTCTTTGGCAGCTGGAAATGAACAGATGGGAATTATTAGTAGCATTACATGTAGAATATTTAACAAATGTTATTGTGAGCGCTTTAAGATGCTTCAGTTTGATCCTCCTAATGTAATGGAGGTGAAACATTTCAGCAGCAGGTCATGATGAGATTGGTGCCTTTTTGGTGAAATCAGTGTCGTCCTCGATTACTAAGCCTCTAACATATATCTTCACCAAATCTATGCAAACTGGTATTGTTCCTGAAGATTTGAAAAAAGTTATACCCCTCTACAAATCTGGGGATCCAAGATCTTTAACAAATTATTGGCCAATATCTGTACTACCATGTTTTTCTAAAATCCTATAAAAATGGTGGATAAGAGAATGTTGAAACATTTTAAATCAAGACTGTATTCTATATGAGCACCAATAAGGTTTTCGTAAAAACTACTCCACAGATATGTCTCTTTTGCAACTTGTGAATAAAAGCTTTATAGCCCTTAACAACAATGAACACGCTCTTGGAATCTTTTTAGATTTATCCAAAGTGTTTGACATGGTTGATCATGAAATACTATTTTCTAAATTGTATTATTACGGATTATATACCTATGTTTATGATAGAGAACAATGTGTTTATGCAAACGGCTGTGCATCTACCAGGGTCAAGTCATCCTGCGGTGTGCCACAGGGTTCTATAATTAGACCTTTGTTATTCCTAATCTATACCACTGGCTTTGCTGCTGTGTCTTCTACCAAACCTCCCCTTCTCTTTGCTGATGATACCAATTTGATTTTATCGCACAAGAATTTTGATTGACTAATTAATGAAGACAACTCAGGTATGGCCACATTTTTGGAATGGTGTCAGATAAAAAATCTTTAAATGTTAAAAAATCTAACTTAATTGGGTGTAGTCAATTCTCTTTCAGATACAGAGGTACCATACTCTGGAATTCTTATCTTCACATTGCCAAAACCTCATCATCCCTAAATAACTTCAAGCGAACACTGGGTGTCAGCCTGATGAACCAAACTCCATGTAGTCTAACTTTCACACTCACACACACACACACACACACACACACACACACACACAGGGGTTTTCTTGTATACTGTGTATATCACGTACAATTATAATTAATATTAATTTTTTAACTGATAGAACAAAAGTTTTTTTGTGAACTTATATGATTAAGACCTGAAACCTAAAAAACTATTTTGCCAGTTCACTTCAGCTATTTTGTGGTCCGAGTCCTCTTTGTATTCACATTGCTATGTTTATACATTTTTGCAACATTCTCTCAATGCACTCTGGATTTTTACAAAGTGCAGGACAAGCCATTCCATCAGAATATGTTCTCTAACAGCTAGATATACACTACAGTTCAAACGTTTGGGGTCACTTAGAAATGTCCTTGTTTTATAAAGAAAAGCAAATTTTTGGACCATTAACATAACATCAAATTGATGAGAAATACAGTGTAGACATTGTTAATGTTGTAAATTACTGTTGTAGCTGGAAACGGTTGATCACTGGCAGCTTCATTAAATAGTACCCGCAAAACACCAGTCTCAACGTCAACAGTGAAGAGGCGACTACGGGATGCTGGCCTTCTAGGCAGAGTTCCTCTGTCCAGTGTCTGTGTTCTTTTGCCCATCTTAATATTTTTTATTGGCCAGTCTGAGATATGGCTTCTCTTTGCAACTCTGCCTAGAAGGCCAGCATCCCAGAGTCGCCTCTTCACTGTTGACGTTAAGACTGGTGTTTTGCAGGAACTATTTAATGAAGCTGCCAGTTGAGGACTTGTGAGGTGTCTGTTTCTCAAACTAGACACTCTAATGTACTTGTCCTCTTGCTCAGTTGTGCACCGGGGCCTCCAGCGCCAGTTTGCGCTGTTCTGTGAAGGGAGTTGTACACAGCGTTGTATGAGATTTTCAGTTTCTTGGCAATTTCTCGCAGGGAATAGCCTTGATTTCTCAGAACAAGAATAGACTGATGAGTTTCAGAAGAAAGTCTTTGTTTCTAGCCATTTTGAGCCTGTAATCGAACCCACAAATGCTAATGCTCCAGATACTCAACTAGTCTAAAGAAGGCCAGTTTTATTGCTTCCTTAATCAGAACAACAGTTTCAGCTGTGCTAACATAATTGCAAAAGGGTTTTCTAATGATCAATTAACCTTTTAAAAAGATAAACTTGGATTTGCTAACACAACTTGCCATTGGAACACAGGAGTGATGGTTGCTGATAATGGGCCTCTGTACGCGCCTATGTAGATATTCCATAAAAAATCTGCAGTTTCCAGCTACAATAGTCATTTACAACATTAACAATGTCTACACTGTATTTATGACCAATTTGATGTTATTTTAATGGACCAAAAAATTGCTTTTTTTTCCAAAAACAAGGACATTTCTAAGTGACCCCAAACTTTTGAACTGTAGTGTACTTACTTACATTTTGGAAGCTACTAGATTGCTTTTAGTTAAATCATGAGACATAATAATTGTAATCAGAAGATGCTATTAACATGTAAATATTATTTGTAACAGAATAAATAGCAGAAGAATAACTGCAGATAAAAAAATACTGTAATTTATATTTGTACACCCAATGTAGGCTACTGCCCCTTTAAAAGCTAGAATTTATTTTGTAACCTATGTTGTGATTTTCACCAAATATGTTGTCTTCTCACACTATTCAAACCCCACAATGGAATAAACAAGGTACAAAGCTCTCTTAACCTAAAGATCACATATAGCAAACTAATAATCTGAACTAAAAACTCTTATTTTGGAATTTATGTGCATCCTTGACAATTGCTAATCAATATCCGAGAAACTGCACATCATCTTCGCTATATTGTGGCACCAATGCGAGTGGTTATGGCAGGGGAAATGGTGTTGCAATAGTCTAGTGTGTGGTGCGGGAATAATGACAAGCGAACCTGGGGAGCTTTGTGTTCACATTGCTCTAAAAAAGGGAAATGGACCACGGATTTCAAGTGAACCACCTCTCAAGTTGGTCTCAGTTCAGTTCGGGGGCTCTTTTGAGGGTGCCAGAATGGTGTGTGTTGGATCAGGGTGCCAGGATAGCTCCTGCTGCTCATTTGTCTGTCTGTGTGTCTGTCTGTGTGTCTGTCTGTGTGTCTGTCTGTGTGTCTGTCTGTGTGTCTGTCTGTGTGTCTGTCTGTGTGTCTGTCTGTGTGTCTGTCTGTGTGTCTGTGTGTGTGCGCGTCAGCAGTACCTTGGTGTCCAGCTGCTGTAGGTAAGAGAAAATGTATTCGATGCTGGCTCCAAATGGGTGGACATGGAGGAACGTAGAGATGATCCCTGAGGAAGGACAAACAGAGACATCAATACAGCTATCAATCAAACTGGAATACCATATTAACATGTTGTTTAATTCTCTATATCTACAACCTTACAATCATATGTACAAACACCTCAATTCAGTCTGAGTGTTGATTTACCCATCTGTCCAAAATGAAAGCCAGCAAGAATATGCCATACAATAGACATGAGTATCAAACTATATTCTATTAACCTATAGCTAACATACAGTATATTAACCTATAGCTAACATACACGTGGGCATTGTGATCCTGAAACAAGAAAGGGCCTTCCCCAAACTGTTACCACAAAGTTGGAAACACTGATTTCCCTTCACTGGAATTAATTAGGCCCTAGCCCAAACCATGAAAAACAGTCCCAGACCATTATTCCTCCTAAACCAAACTTTACAGTTGACACTATGCATTGGGGCAGGTAGTGTTGTCCTGGCATCCGCCAAACTCAGATTCGTCCGTCGGACTGTCAGATGGTGAAGTGTGATTCATTACTCCAGAGAATGCGTTTTCACTGCTTGTGCTTTTCACAATGGCGGCGTGCTTTACATCACTCCAGCCGACGCTTGGCATTATGCATGGTAATCTTATGCTTCTGTGCAGCTGCTCAGCCATGGAAACCCATTTCATGGAGCTCCCGACGAACAGTTGTTGTGCTGACATTGCTTCCAGAGGCAGTTTGGAACTTGGTAGTGAGTGTTGCAACTGAAGACAGACAATTTTTACGTGCTTCAGCACTCGGCGGTCCCATTCTGTGAGCTTGTGTGGCCTAACACTTCACGGCTGAGTCATTGTTGCTCTTAGACGTTACCACTTCACAAAAATAGCATTTACAGTCGACCGGGGCAGCTCTACCAGGGAAGAAATTTGATGAACTGACTTGTTGGAAAGGTGGCATATTATGACGGTGCCACATTGAAAGTCACTGAGCTCTTCAGTAAGGCCTTTCTACTGCCAATGTTGTCTATGGAGATTGCATGGCGGTGTGCTTGATTTTATACACTTGTCAGTAACGGGTGTGGCTGAAATAGCCGGTTGCACTAATTTGAAGGGGTATCCACATACTTTTGCATATATAGTGTAGAAGAACTGTCCACATTTTGCCTACTTTTTGTCAGCCTTCAAGATGAGTAGGCCTAACGAACAGCAAAAGCACTAGCCTATGTCAATCTAATATCCCCATAATACAAAAGTTGACCTATTCTATTGAAATAAATATTCCAATACAACAGTTGTGGGATGCGATAGATCCCAAATTAATACAATCACTCGCATTAAAAAACCTTTTAAAGGAATGAGGCTGATGCAACAGATCAGAACATTTAGCTTAAAATGTTTATAAACTATGAGGCTTTTTCTTCACATTATGAGCGCAGCAATGTGCACATATCAGTAGGCTATAAGCGTGAATGTTCCAAATGCTATCAAAAGTTCATTTTTATGGTGAAAATTATCTTCCCCAAACTTGAAACTCACGCGCCGCCTATGTATGCAAATTAGGATCTAGACTAGTTGTAAACCGGATTAATGTGATACATTTTAAGAAGTTATTTGGCCACTTTAGTTGTGATGCAAATGGGTTAGGCTACATGAGGTGTTGGACTATGATTTGAAAAAGTCGCAAACATAAGGCATGCGCTGCATGCGCTGGCCAATAAATTTTCTTTGATTTCACGTAAATATTGTCAGAGAATAGCCAACATTTCGCGACAGTTAACCTACAGCTAACCTGTACAGAGTCAATGTGCGGGAGCACCGATTAGTCAAGGTAATTGAGGTAAAAAGTAGGTAGAGTTATTAAAGTGACTGTGCATAGATAACTACAGAGAGTAGCAACGATGTAAACGAGAGGGTGGGGGGGGGGGGGGGGGGGGGGGGAGCAATCCAAATAGTCTGGGTAGCCATTTGATTAGATGTTCAGGAGTCTTATGGCTTGAGGGTAGAAGCTGTTTAGAAGCCTCTTGGACCTAGACTTAGACCTCCTCCCTTTAGGCTGTCTCGTTGTTGTCGGTGATCAGACCTACCACTGTTGTGTCATCTGTAAACGTAATGATGGTGTTGGAGTCATGACTGGCCATGCAGTCATGAGTGAAGGAGGGGACTGAGCACAGGAGGGGACTGAGCCCACACCCCTGAGGGGCCCCTGTGATGAGGATGTGTTGTTACCTCCCCTTACCACTTGGTGGAGGCTCGTCAGGAAGTCCAGGATCCAGTTGCAGAGGGAGGTGTTTAGTCCCAGGATCCTTAGCTTATTGATGAGCTTTGAGGGCACTATGGTGTTGAGCCCTGAGCTGTAGTCAATGAATAGCATTGTCACATAGGTGTTCCTTTTGTCCAGGTGGGAAAGGGCAGTGTGGAGTAATAGAGATTGCATCATCTGTGGATCTGTTAGGGCGGGATGCAAATTGGAGTGGGTCTAGGGTTTCTGGGATAATGGTGTTGATGTGAGCCATGACCAGCCTTTCAAAGCACTTCATGGCTACATACGTGAGTGCTACGGGTCAGTAGTCATTTAGGCAGGTTACCTTAGTGTTCCTGGGCACAGGGACTATGGTGGTCTGCTTTAAACATGTTGGTATTACAGATTCGGACAGGGAGAGGTTGAAAATGTCAGTGAAGACACTTGCCAGTTGGTCAGCACATGCTCGCAGTACATGTCCTGGTAATCCATCTGGCCCTGCGGACTTGTGAATGTTGACCTGTTTAAAGGTCTTACTCACATCGGCTGCGGAGAGCGGGATCTTCCGGAACAGCTGGTGCTCTCATGCATGTTTCAGTGTTATTTGCCTCAAAACAATTTAGCTCTTCTGGTAGGATCATGTCACTAGGCAGCTCTTGGCTATGCTTCCCTTTGTAGTCTGTAAGGGTTTGCAGGCCCTGCCACATCTGACAAGCGTCAGAGCTGGTGTAGTACGATTCGATCTTAGTCCTGTATTGACACATTGCCTGTTTGATGGTTTGTCGGAGGGCATAGCGGGATTTCCGCTCCTTGAAAGCGGAAGCTCTAGCCTTTAGCTCAGTGGGGATGTTGTCTGTAATCCATGGCTTCTGGTTGGGGTATGTACGTACGGTCACTGTGGGGACGACGTCATCGATGCAGGCATTGATGAAGCCATTGACCGATGTGGTGTACTCTCATTAATGCCATCGGAGAAATCCCGGAACATATTCCAGTCTGCTAGCAAAACAGTCCTGTAGCTTAGCATCTGCTTCATCTGACCACTTTTTTATTGATCGAGTCACTGGTGCTTCCTGCTTTAATTTTTGCTTGTAAGCAGGAATCAGGAGGATAGAATTATAGTCAGATTTGCCAAATGGAGGGCGAGGGAGAGCTTTGTATGCATCTCTGTGTGTGGAGTAAAGGTGATCCAGAGTTTTTTCCCTCTGGTTGCACATTTAACATGCTGATAGAAATTTGGTAAGACTGATATAGGTTTCCCTGCATCAAAGTCACCGGCCACTAGGAGCGCCGCCTCTGGGTGAGTGTTTTCCTGTTTGATTATGGCGGAATACAGCTCATTGAGTGCGGTCTTAGTGCCAGCATCAGTCTGTGGTGGTTTGTAGACAGCTACGAAAAATACAGATGAAAACTCTCTAGATAGATAGTGTGGTCTACAGCTTATCATGCGATACTCTACCTTAGGCTAGCAAAACCTTGAGACTTCCTTATAAATCGTGCACCAGCTGTTATTTCCAAAAATACATGTGCGCCGCCCCTTGTCTTACCAGACACCGCTGTTCTATCCTGCCGATACGTCTAACCAGTCAGCTGTATCTTGATAATTTTGTCGTTCAGCCACGACTTCGTGAAGCATAAGATATTACAGTTTTGAATGTCCCGTTGGTAGTTTAAGCTTCCGCGTAGGTCATCGATTTTATTTTCCAAAGATTGCACATTTGCTAACAGAATGGAAGGCAGTGGGGGTTTATTCGATCGCCAACAAATTCTCAGAAGGCAGCCCGCCCTCTGGCCGCTATTTCTCTGCCTTCTCTTCACGCAAATGACTGGGATCTGGGCCTGTTCCCGGTAAAGCAGTATGTCATTCACGTCAGGCTCGTCTGACTCGTTAAAGCAAAAAAGGATTCTGTCAGTTCGTGGTGAGTATACGCAGTTCTGATGTCCAGAAGTTATTTTCGGTCATAAGAGATGGTAGCAGCAACATTATGTACAAAATAATAAAAATAAGTTACAAAAAAAACACAATTGGTTAGGAACACGTAAAACGTCAGCCTTCTACTCCGGCGCCATCTAATTTTTTTGTTAATAAAGCCGCATACAAACATGGACTCTTTTTTTTCCATGAGTAAGGCAGCTCCAAAATGCAGGTGTTTCAGCCTAGCTCAGTGCCTTCTGTGGTGATGGGGCAAGCCAGCAGAAAACATGGAGCGTTGCTTGTGTTCTGTCTCTCATGGGGACACTACGTCACCGCCAAGCTTAAGGGTAGGCCTAAAAAAATTCTTGCCCTTTGGGTTCTGCCATAGCATTACATTAGAAGTTCCCATCCAAGAAGGCTCATCGTCATTGGCCACAGATACAATGACGTCAAATTAAGTTATATGTACAGTAGCTTTGATCCATGTCAACATCATACTTTCAAAATCTTAGCTAGCAGTCATCATCATAAATCAAGTCGACAATATACTGGCAAATCCTTTTTAATCCTTGTCATATGAAGATAAACAATGAAGAGAAATTATAGATAAAATGTATCGGTGCTCATCGGCCATTGGACGTAAACATTAAACAACAAGTTGGAAATCGCAAAATCAACAATGAGTAGTTTGGAAGGAATCAGTGACAGTGGCTTTGTGGTCCCAAATCTGGGATTAAGGGGCTCTTTTCCAAGTTTAAAATGATAAACATTCAACATTGGCCATGCTGTCAATGAAGCATGATTTGTTAACTGTCAACTCAGAACTGCGAAAACTTGACTTCAGTGAGTTCAAGACAACTGGGAAGTTAGGAATAAACAAGCTCCGACTGGAAAAATACGTTTTGAATGGTCATCCAACTCGGAATTGTAAATCCGGCCTCTTCTCTAGAGCTACAACCTGAAGATCAATGACGTCAGCATGATTCGACCATGTTTTTTTCCCGAGTTCCCAGTTGTTTTGAAAGCACCATAAATCCAGAGAATGCCAAACTTTGATGACAAAATTTGCCCACGAAGGAGCGCCGCACCACCTTCTTGTTCAAGTGAGCACAGCACAACAAGGTGAGTCCAAAGATGTATTGCATGCTGCTGAATAAATTATGTAATATGCCAGGGAGATATGTATACTGTAGCTAAGAAAGTAATACTAAGTGTATGTGTAGTAAGACGTTAGTAGTGCATGTGCCTCACCCTAATAATTTGGTTTATTTACCCCTCTTAATTTCACCTACTGTTCTGACTTGGTGGTACACATGTAGCCTTTAACCTGTTTTAGAGAAACGTAATCATAGAATATTGTAAGAGCTTTTATGCCCCCTTTATTTATTCTACGGTTCTAACTTGGTTAGAAAATGTACGTGCTAAAATCGACACTGCCTACAGCTAACCTATAGCTAACCTACAGCTAACATATAGCTAACTCTACCTGCTCTAGAGGGGATAAAGCAGTTGAAGATGAAGACCTTACTTTCTTCATGAGTTCACTTAGGAGCCAATGTCCCGTTTTCCCTGTGGTGCTACCTTCAATTAATCTTCAAACAAAACGTAATGTAGAGTGATTCTGGCAGAGAGAACACCGAGAATCCTCACCAGCCGTCTCTACCTCACTGAGCAGCCAGAGTGGGCCGGCATGGAGGGAGGGAACGGAGCACCCCATTGGCTACCTAACTACCTCTGAGACAATCATATGATCATTCTGGCATGACATTCTCCTATTCCTAAGAAATACCAATACACTGGGGAAGAGGAGGTAGCCAGGGTTGGAGGCAGGTAGCCAGGGTTGGGTAGGTTACTTCCTAAATGTAATCTGCTACAGTTACTAGTTACCTGTCCAAAATTGTTATCAGTAACATAACTTTTGTATTACCCAAACTCAGTAACGTAATCTGATTATATTCAGTTACTTTTAGATTACTTTCTTCTTAAAAGGCATTAGAAGAAGACAAAAAATGTATGCTACCAATTGAACCACATATATTGCAGGATAAATCAATGTTAAAGTTTACATAGCTGGCCATATACGGATATTATATTTTACTTTATGGATTGGTTATTTAGGCTTCTTCTAACCCATCGCTTTCTACTTCATATAATAGAACGATTAAATTATATCTTTACATTGAAAACCAAAGTCTATCAGAATTCCATTCATTCCAATAAATGTTATACTCCTTGATCTTCAAGAATAGGACTTGGAAATATGGAAGTATAGATTAGACATTGTTTTACCTGATCAGAACCCCAAAACGAAGGACTTATTAGCCAGCCCTACTCTGTGGTTTATGATTATGTTGTCACGGAGAACTGATTGGGCTCATTGATTCGAGTTGAAAAATAAATGCTGTGCTCATGGAATGGCATGCTTTGAGCACTACTGAAAAGTGCTATTTACATGTGAAAAATGAATGCCATGTGCTGCATTTTCTAAGGGCCTATTGTTTAGCATTTTGCTGGTGACACTTTGATATCTTGATAATATGCAGCTGTTTAAAGGGAAAATCCACAGACGAAACAATAACAAAACAGTCTCTGGTAAAAACCTGAGGGATGGAATCTGCACTGTGCAGTTGTTGCAAGAGCTCAATTTTCACTGGCTGTACACTGGTTTCAAAAACAATGATTGATAGGCAGCTTAAACATCTTGAATAAAAAAATTATTTAGTTCAAATACACATTTAGATTTGTGAACAGCAATTCACAACAGCCACAATCCGTAGGCGCTAATAGCTAAATGAGAGAGCAGCAGTGTGATTCACCTCAATGCGCTATGTAGATATCAATAATAAGTTATATCTGTACCGCCATAGACTACACCACTGCTGTCATCCTTACCTCCAAGCGTATATTCAAGTTGGATAATCTTTAGACGCCGACAGCAGTCGTACCATTGTATAACATTGCTTGGACTGTAGACTACAAAAGCCTATTCCTGCTCTTTTCCCGTCATCCATCAAACGCATTTGGTGTGTCATCATATTGGTCTCTGACTTCTGGTCAGATTCTCTCAGGTGGAACAAACTTAAACTTGCGCATTTTTCAATGCTGATTTGAATGTCATTGAGAAAACAGGGAAGTGTCAAAGTTTTTTTTTTCCGCAAACCTCCTTTCTGAATTTAAAAGTAATCCGCAAAGTAATCATCTAGTTTTTTAAAAAGTATTTGTAATCTGATTACAATATTTTTGCTGGTAATGTATCGGATTACAGTTACCATTTTTTGTAAACACTTACATGTAACAGATTACTGGGGAGTAATCTGTTACTCCCCAACCCTGAAGGTAGCCTAGTGGTTAAAAGTGTTGAGCCAGTATCCGAAAAGTGTCTGGTTTTAATCGTCGAGCTGACTTGGTGAAACATTTGTCGATGTGCGATTGAGCAAGGCTCCAGTAAGTCGCTCTGGATAAGAGCTTCTGCTTAATGATTTAAATGTCAAATGAAGATATCCAGTCCTGGCAACATATTAGGTAGTACAGCAAACTCCCTAGTATGCATGTGTGCAGAGACACACACACTGCCGTTTGGTATCATGGCTACAAGGCTACCCCTTAACTCCTCTCCCTCGTATCTCTGTAGCTTCCTGCTTCCATGAAGCCAAAGAAATCCAGAACCACTTGCCCCCAGCAAATACTGTAAAACCCAACAAGAAAGACTGATAAACAGAGCAAGAGAGAGAGAGAGAAGGAGTGAGCACAGCCTTTGTATCTCCTCGTTGGTAGGCACTAGGCAGCCAGAAGGCTGTGGTGATTAGAAACATTAAAGGCGCTGAAGGCCTCAGTCAACCAGCAAATGAAAGCGTGTGAACCCGCCCAGAGAATAATTAGATGGGAGTAGGAGGAGAACAAGGGCACCAAGCAGGGATCTCCTTTTTAGGCAGCTTTACTTTCTCTAGTAATGTTCTATAGAGTATAGACCCAGATACTAATTAGCAAGGCCCCTCTCTGAGTGGACAGGGCTGTTTATATAACATTATAGTGATGTTATAGCAATGTTATAGTGATTTTATAGAAATGTTATAGTGACGTTGTAGTAATGGTACAGTGATGTTATAGTAACGTTATACTAATGTTATACGCCTAGTAACGCTATAGTTATGTTGGGTGAATGTACCCACTAGCTGGGCCTCTCTCTGTGGACTGGACTGGGGGGATCTACTCTTCTATAGTTAGGCTAACACAACATTATTATAATGTTGAAGTAAGGTTATTGTAATTTTAGGTGAACTTACCAACTAGCAAGGCCTCTCTCTCAGAGTAAACAGGACTGGAGGGAATCTTCTCTGGGGGCAGACTCTCCTTCTCCTGACTGCAGGAAACCACTTCTAACGCTGTCGCCTCCTACAGGACAAGAGGAGAAAACATTGTTAGACTGGTTGATGAACACACACACACAGCTCTAGAAACATCATACAGGCAGTGGAAGAGGAGAGAGAAAATACAGAGGGAGCCAACTGGAGGGAGGAGAGAGAGAGAGAGAGAGGGAGGGGGGGGAGAGAGAGAGAGAGAGCTGGCAGTGTTAGCGATGCTAATGATGAAGCTGTTGTTTACTGTGGGCTTCTGACAGGCTGGAGGGAGGGAGGGTCTGGTATGTGTAAAAAAGAAAATACAAATAATTTAGGTGGTATATCAGCTTTAATATTGCAGATAGATTGTGGCTTCCATCAATGTAATTATCTGCATCATTTCCAACCCCAAATTTGTTGTTGTTGTAAATATATATATTATTTTAAATATGTTTTTATATTTTCCCCTAACACTACCACCCCTCCCCTAATTGAAGAAAACTAATGGACAACAATACCAGGTATGTGTGTGTGTGTCTGATGTGCGTTTGTGTGGGCGCTGACCCAAGCACGGTGGCAACTCTTACAGGGGTTCCCCAGGGGCAATGTTCTTCATTATCGTGTGTGTGTGTGTGTGTGTGTGTGTGTGTGTGTGAGAGAGAGAGCGATGGGACAAGCCCTTGATTTCCTAACCCAGTTGTGTCGGATTGATTAATCCTGCAACAAATAAAGTCCTCCTGTGCTGGATTGGTCTGTAATGATCTGTCATGTCACTGGAAGAGGAGAGCGAGTGAGGAACATAGAAACAGGGAGAGTGAGGGACAGAGAAACAGAGAGGAAGAGAGAAACAGAGAGAGGAACAGAGAAACAGAGAGAGGAACAGAGAAACAGAGTGAGGAACAGAGAAACAGAGTGAGAAACAGAAACAGAGTGAGGAACAGAGTGAGGGACAGAAGAACATAGAAACAGAGAGTGAGGAACAGAGAAACAGAGGGAGGAAGAGAAAGAGATGCACAGAGAAAATAGAAAAGAGAGAGAGTGAGGAACAGAGAAACAGAGAGAAAAGAGAGAAAGAGAGAGGAAGAGAGAAACAGAGAAACAGAGAGAGAAACAGAGAGAGGAAGAGAGAAAGAGTGAGGAACAGAGAGAGTGAGAAACAGAAACAGAGAGAGTGAGGAACAGAGAAACAGAGAGTGAGGAACAGAGACACAGAGAGAGTGAGGAACAGAGGAACAGAGAAATAGAGAGAGTGAGGAACAGAGAAACAGAGAGGAACAGAGAAATAGAGAGAGCGATGAACAGAGAAACAGAGAGAGGAACAGAGAAACAGAGAGAGTGAGAAACAGAGAAACAGAGGGAGGAAGAGACAAAGAGATGCACAGAGAAAATAGAAAACTAGAGAGACTGAGAAAAAAAAGAAATAAGGAGAAAGAATGGAAATAGGGAGAGGGAGGGATGGAGGGTCACATCTATTTTCCGCTTACATTGACTTGATCAGCACTCTCCTCGCTCCCTCTGTCATCTCGCGGTGATGTCTCTAGCTAGAGTCAACCATAAAAGTTAGAAAAGCCGTCACTGACAATCATGTCACACACTCATGCAAACAGACAGATGCACACACACAAACTCAAACATACAGACACACTTTCTCCTCAGGCAAGACCACTATAAAACACTGTGAGGGAGGTCTACATCATAGGGTCAGTCTGTTATATCTGGAGTATTTTTCCTGTCTTATCCGGTGTTCTGTGTGAATTTAAGTATGCTCTCTCTAATTCTCTCTCTCTTTTTCTCTCTTTATTTCTCCTTCTCTCCTTTCTTTCTTTCTTTCTTTCTTTCTCTCTCTCGGAGGACCTGAGCCCTAGGACCAGGCCTCAGGACTACCTGGCCTGATGACTCCTTGCTGTCCCCAGTCCACCTGGCCGTGCACTGCTCCAGTTTCAACTGTTCTGCCTGCGGCTATGGAAACCTGACCTGTTCACCGGACATGCTACTTGTCCCAGACCTGCTGTTTTCAACTCTCTAGAGACAGAAGGAGCGGTAGAGATACTCTGAATGATCGGCTATGAAAAGCCAACTGACATTTACTCCTGAGGTGCTGACCTGTTGCACCCTCGACAACCACTGGTCATCTATGAACATTTTAACATCTTGGTCATGTTCTGTTATAATCTCCACCCGGCACAGCCAGAAGAGGACTGGCCACCCCTCATAGCCTGGTTCCTCTCTAGGTTTCTTCCTAGGTTCTGGCCATTCTAGGGAGTTTTTCCTAGCCACCGTGCTACTACACCTGCATTGCTTGCTGTTTGGGGTTTTCTGCTGGGTTTCTGTGCAGCACTTTGAGACATCAGCTGATGTAAAAAGGGCTTTATAAATACATTTGATTGATTGAATATACAAGCCCTGAATAGTTTGAGGGGTATGTTGTAATGTGCAATCAGATATAGAATCAGATCAGATCGAGCAGAGACATACAGCACATAAAAATCTGTGTTCTTTCCATGAGTAAGAACCAAACATAATTGGATGTCAAAATGTCCTCTGTTCATGACTGGTATTCACACAATGAGTGGTGTGTATCTCCGTTTTCTATTAAAATGGTTAAGACATCCTGATTCAGTGGTCCTAGATGAAGCCTGATTCAGTGGTCCGAGATAAAGCCTGATTCAGTGGTCCTAGATGATGGGACACTGAGAGAATAGAATGTGTTCTTCTGGTGATGAGATTGTATGTGAACAATGAGTGTCTGGCGTGCCCAAAGTAAAATGCCTCCCACTCAGGCCCAGAAAATAGGATATGCACATACAGTGAGGGAAAAAAGTATTTGATCCTCTGCTGATTTTGTAAGTTTGCCCACTGACAAAGAAATGAGCAGTCTATAATTTTAATGGTAGGTTTATTTGAACAGTGAGAGACAGAATAACAACAAAAAAATCCAGAAAAACGCATGTCAAAAATGTTATGAATTGATTTGCATTTTAATGAGGAAAATAAGTATTTGACCCCTCTGCAAAACATGACTTAGTACTTGGTGGCGAAACCCTTGTTGGCAATCACAGAGGTCAGACGTTTCTTGTAGTTGGCCACCAGGTTTGCACACATCTCAGGAGGGATTTTGTCCCACTCCTCTTTGCAGATCTTCTCCAAGTCATTAAGGTTTCGAGGCTGACGTTTGACAACTCGAACCTTCAGCTCCCTCCACAGGTTTTCTAAGGGATTAAGGTCTGGAGACTGGCTAGGCCACTCCAGGACGTTAATGTGCTTCTTCTTGAGCCACTCCTTTGTTGCCTTGGCCGTGTGTTTTGGGTCATTGTCATGCTGGAATACCCATCCACGACCCATTTTCAATGCCCTGGCTGAGGGAAGGAGGTTCTCACCCAAGGTTTGACGGTACATGGCCCCGTCCATCGTCCCTTGCGGTGAAGTTGTCCTGTCCCCTTAGCAGAAAAACAACCCCAAAGCATAATGTTTCCACCTCCATGTTTGACGGTGGGGATGGTGTTCTTGGGGTCATAGGCAGCATTCCTCCTCCTCCAAACACGGCGAGTTGAGTTGATGCAAAAAGAGCTCAATTTTTGTCTCATCTGACCACAACACTTTCATCCAGTTGTCCTCTGAATCATTCCGATGTTCATTGGCAAACTTCAGACTGGCATGTATATGTGCTTTTTTGAGCAGGGGGACCTTGTGGGCGCTGTACGATTTCAGTCCTTCACGGCATAGTGTGTAACCAATTGTTTTCTTGGTGACTATGGTCCCAGCTGCCTTGAGATCATTGACAAGATCCTCCCGTGTAGTTCTGGGCTGATTCCTCACCGTTCTCATGATCATTGCAACTCCACGAGGTGAGATCTTGCATGGAGCCCCAGGCCGAGGGAGATTGACAGTTCTTTTGTGTTTCTTCCATTTGCGAATAATCACACCAACTGTTGTCACCTTTTCACCAAGCTGCTTGGCGATGGTCTTGTAGCCCATTCCAGCCTTGTGTAGGTCTACAATCTTGTTCCTGACATCCTTGGAGAGCTCTTTGGTCTTGGCCATGGTGGAGAGTTTGGAATCTGATTGATTGATTGCTTCTGTGGACAGGTGTCTTTTATACAGGTAACACGCTGAGATTAGGAGCACTCCCTTTAAGAGTGTGCTCCTAATCTCAGCTCGTTACCTGTATTAAAGACACCTGGGAGCCAGAAATCTTTCTGATTGAGAGGGGGTCAAATACTTATTTCCCTTATTAAAATGCAAATCAATTTATAACATTTTTGACATGCGTTTCTCTGGATTTTTTTGTTGTTATTCTGTCTCTCACTGTTCAAATAAACCTACCATTACAATTATAGACTGCTCATTTCTTTGTCAGTGGGCAAACGTACAAAATCAGCAGGGGATCAAATACTATTTTCCCTCACTCTAATTAGTACTATTGGATAGGAAACACTCTGAAGTTTCTAAGAGTGTTAAAATATTGTCTGTGAGTATAACAGAATGGATATAGCAGGCGAAAACCCGAGGAATTTCTGGAAAAAGTGTTTTTGACTCATTTTGAACCCTCCCTATTGAAAATGACCTTATATGGGAGTAAGATTGCAGTACCTATTGCTTCCACTGGATGTCAACAGTCTCTAGACAGTGTTTGATGATGTTATAGTTGCTCTGGATGGTAATAGAAGAAGAATTTCGAAGTGGTCATCGGAAGTAAACAGAAGAGGATGCGCGTTCACGGGCTCGGGCGCTGTGGTTTTTTTCCTTTCCTATCGCCCAGTTTATAATCCGGTTGAAATATTATACTAAATATACATAAAAGTGTTCCTAAGGATGCATTATCAATGATGTTTGATTGTTCTTGGACAAGTGTATAGGTATAGGTTGAACGCGTTCTCTTCACGGTTCAATGGGCGAGTGGACGCTGTATTTTATGAACATAATGCGCCAACCAAACTGAGATTTATGGATATAATAAATGACTTTTTCTAACAAAAGAACCATTGAATGTCTTCGTTGGACACTTGGGAAGCCCTCAGCAGAAGTTCTTCAAAAGGTAAGAGATTTGTTTTCGCTGTGAAATGTGTTTTGTGTGAACCGCGATGGTTTATGAATTTCTGCTAATGGCAAAAATGTTGGAGGTGCTACCCTCAAACAATCAAATGTAGTGCTTTCGCCGTAAACGCTGACAACGCTGTGATATTGCCAAGAAGCAGAGCTTTTGATGACTATGCAACACTTGTATATTGATGAATGTTTAATAATTCAACTTTTGGATTTTGAATTTGGCGCCTTGCATTTCACCGGGTAGTGTCGGGAGTGGCGCCCCACCACTCCCTAAGTAGTTAATAGAAAGACCTGCTCTAGAACAGTGGTTCCCAACCAGGGGTCCTAGAAGACTCATGAGACCATAGGCTTCCTGGTAAAATGCACATCCCAAACTGCTACAGACCAATATCTATCCTACCCTGCCTTTCTAAGGTCTTTGAAAGCCAATTTAACAAACAGATTACCGACCATTTCGAATCCCACCGTACCTTCTCCGCTATGCAATCTGGTTTCAGAGCTGGTCATGGGTGCACCTCAGCCACGCTCAAGGTCCTAAACAACATCATAACCGGCATTGATAAGAGACATTACTGTGCAGCCGTTTTCATTGTTCTGGCCTAGGCTTTCGACTCTGTCAATCACCACATCCTTATCGGCAGACTCGACAGCCTTGGTTTCTCAAATGATTGCCTCGCATGGTTCACCAACTACTTCTCAGATAGAGTTCAGTGTGTCAAATCGGAGGGCCTGTTGTCCGGGCCTCTGGCAGTCTCTATGGGGGTGACACAGGGTTCAATTCTTGGGGCAACTCTCTTCTCTGTATACATCAATGATGTCGCTCTTGCTGCTGGTGAGTCTCGGATCTACCTTTACGCAGACGACACCATTCTGTATACTTCTGGCCCTTCTTTGGACACTGTGTTAACTACCCTCCAGACGGGCTTCAATGCCATACAACTCTCCTTTCGTGGCCTCCAACTGCTCTTAAACTCAAGTAAAACTAAATGCATGCTCTTCAACCGATCGCTGCCCGCACCTGTCCGCCCGTCCAGCATCACTACTCTGGACGGTTCTGTCATAGATTATGTGTACAACTACAAATACCTAGGTGTCTGGTTAGACTGTAAACTCTCCAATCCAAAATTAAATCTAGAATTGGCTTCCTATTTCGCAACAAAGCATCCTTCACTCATGCTGCCAAACATACTCTCGTAAAACTGACCATCCTACCGGTCCTCGACTTCGGTGATGTCATTTACAAAATAGCCTCCAATACTCTACTCAACAAATTGGATGCAGTCAATCACAGTGCCATCCGTTTTGTCACCAAAGCCCCATATACCACACACCTCTGCAACCGGTACGCTCTCGTTGGCTGGCCCTCACTTTACACTCGTCGCCATACCCACTGGCTCCAGGTCATCTACAAGTCACTGCTCGGTAAAGCCCCGCCTTATCTCAGCTCGCTGGTCATCATAGCAGCACGCACCCGTAGCACGCGCTCCAGCAGTTATATCTCACTGGTCAACCCCAAAGCCAATTCCTCCTTTGGCCGACTTTCCTTCCAGTTCTCTGCTGCCAATGACTGGAATGAACTAAAGAAATCTCTGAAACTGGAGACACTTATCTCCCTCACCAGCTTTAAGCACCAGCTGTCAGAGCAGCTCACAGACCCCTGCACCTGTATATAGCCCACCATGGCCTATGTATTGCCTTTACCTTCCTTATCTTACCTCATTTGCACTCTTTGTATATAGATTTGTTTTTCTACTGTATTATCGACTGTATGTTCGTTTTACTCCATGTGTAACTATGTGTTGTTGTTTGTGTTGAACTGCTTTGCTTTATCTTGGCCAGGTCGCAGTTGTAAATGAGAACTTGTTCTCAACTTGCCTACCTGGTTAAATAAAGGTAAAATTTAAAAAAACATGAGAGGGTACTTCAGGGGCACTCCGGACAGATCAAAATTCAGTTGTTGGTACAGTAACCGAAAAAGCTGTAATACATCATGCTTGGTGACAGCTTGGACAGTGAATGGGGCTCTGGGGTTAACTGATGATGGCATGCAGAAATCTGCCAAACATGGTAGGTTGGCAGCACACACAATCATTCCACAATGGCCACAAATCTAGCAACGCTTTCCTCAAATTGATTTCTCTATCTTCTGTTGATGTGTCCAGGGATCTATCTCTGTGCGTATACATGCTTTAAATACAATATTACCCATGGATCACTGAAAGGGGTTCATATCTACGTGTATACATGTTTTAATTACCATATTTACCATGGATCACTGGAAGGGGACACATTTCAGTGCCTAGCGGCATTCTAATGTACAGCATCACTATTAAACCAGATATTGACAACCCTGTCACTCTCTTTGATTTGAATTGACATGTATTACCCAGCCAGCAGGTCTAAAACTTCTAATTAACAAAGTCAATGAAACAACTATCCAAGTGGCTACAGGAGGCAGAGAAGAGAAAATGTGTCTAGATTGGAAAAGAAGCAATCAAATATGGACCACGCACCATTTGACTCTCTCATATCCGTATTATCTTTATCCAATTAAATAGCTGATTGAACAGGAATCTCATGCTCTTGTCAACCCTCCCTCTGGAATCCTGCTCAGCCAACGTTATACCATAACAACATAACCATTAACACTGGCTATATTACAGCTCTACAGAGGACAATATAGATTTTAGCCCCTAAAGATATACAACTAACTTATGTGTTTTCGATATTTGTGGATGGTGAAACAAGACAGTTTTGGAGGTGGGATAATAAAGTGATATACCGGTATGGTGATATACCGGTATAGCTAACGCAAAGATGCTAGTTGTAGCCAGTGGTGATATATGGCTAATGCATATACATATATCCAGTGGTGATATATAACTAATGAAAAGATGGTAGTTGTAGCCAGAAATGATATATAGCTAGTATAAAGATGCTAGTTGTAGTCAGTGGTGATATAAAGCTAATATAACGGTGCTAGTTGTAGCCAGGAGTGATATATATATATTTTTTTTATTTAACATTTATTTCACTAGGCAAGTCAGTTAAGAACAAATTAGAAATAAAAATAAATTAAATAAAAATATAGGACAAAACAAACACATTACGACAAGAGAGACAACACAACACTACATAAAGAGAGACCTAAGACGACAACATAGCATGGCAGCAACACATGACAACACAGCATGGTAGCAACACAACACAACACGACAACAACATGGTAGCAACACAACACGGTAGCAGCACAAAACAGGGTACAAACATTGTTGGGCACAGACAACAGCACAAAAGGCAAGAAGGTAGAGACAACAATACATCATTCAAAGAATACACAACTGTCAGTAAGAGTGTCCATGGTTGAGTCTTTGAATGAAGAGATTGAGATAAAACTTGTATTTTTAATTTTTAATTCTTGAATATCTGAAACATACAATATACCTGCAGTGAAGCCGCTCAACAACTACATCATACCAGTCATCCAACAGACTCTCATTCAGAGCGACACACAGAAGCATCCAGGGTCAATGCCCTGCTCAAGGTCATGTTGATAGATCTCCCACTAGGCCAAAAAACATGAACCTAAACCCTCCAAGATCCCCCCACAGTTCCCCAATAGCTGTCCCTCAACAATTCAAGAAATGGTTGAGGGACAAATCTTTAGGAGTAGGCAGTGCCATAAGTAAGTGAGTAAACTGAGATATGACTAAGGAGTTAATCAGGGCAATTTTTCCATAAATAGACAGGCATTTACCTCTCCATGGTTGCAGGATCTTGTCTATTTTTACAAGTTTTCTATTGAAATTCATTGTGGAGAGCTTATTTATATATTTTTGGGATATGAAAATCAAGTACTTCACCATCAGCCCATTGTTTAGGTAAACTGCAGGGTAATGTAAAAGTTGTATTTTTTAAAGATCCAATATGTACTATTGTACACTTATCATAATTATGTTTTAGTCCAGAGAGTAAAGAAAAGTTATCTAGATCTTCAATGAGACTGCAGGGATCTAGCTTGCGGACTTAATGTAAAACTTGAGTCATCGGCATACATGGAGACATTTGTTTTTAAGCCTTGGATTTGTTATCCTCTAACGTTATTATTGGATCTGATTTTAATAGCTCGCATTTCGATGGCCATAATGAATAGATATGGTGATAGCGGACACCCTTGTTTAACTCCTCTTGACAATTCAAAACTCTCTGAGAAGTAGCCGTTATTTACTATTTTACAGCTGGGATTGCTACATATTATTTTTACCCATTTTATAAGAGAATTACTGAAATTTAAAAAATCCAGGCATTTATAAATAAAATCCAGTCTTACTTTAGCAAATGACTTTTCAAAATCCACTATAAATACTAGGCCTGGCTTCTTAGATGTTTCAAAATGTTCTATTATTTCTAGTAGTTGTCGTATATTATCTCCAATGTATCGTCTTGTCGGATCAGGATGAACAATACCTGGTAAAACCCTTTTAATTCTGAGTGCTATGCATTTCACTAGTATTTTTGCATCACAACATTGAAGTGTAGGGGGCCTCCAGTTTTTTAGACAGACTGGGTCTTTATATTTGCAATCTTGTTTTAGAGAAATCAGACCTTCAATCTAACAATGGAGCTTTTAGTATATCAAAAAAGTATTGATATACCTCTACCGGTATGCCATCAAGCCCTGGTGTTTTTCAAGACTGAAAGGATTTAATAGCCTCAAAAAGTTTTTCCTCTGTAATTTGGTATTCGCACTGATCTTTCTGTACAATTTTTTTATTATTTGGAAATAATTCCTTACCGTAATCTTCATTCAGTGGGAGTGGACGAGACGGAAAAGAGAACATCTGCCTAAAATAATTAGCTTCCTCTTTTAAAATACAATTCAGAGAATCATAGATGACTCAGTCTTCAGTAACGAGTTTATGCAAATTCTTTTTGTTAGCGTTCCTGTATTGGAGATTCAGGAAGAACTCTTTGCATTTTTCTCCATATTCCATCCAGTATGCTTTATTTTTGTAACAGATTACATTAGATCATTCTTGAATAAGTTATTTTTGTGCTTTCTCTGTAGTATCGTTTTTATTGCTATCTACCTGTACTATTAGTTCATGGATTTCCCTTGTTAGTCTTCTCTTTAGCCAGAAACTGCTTTTTTATTATTGATTAATATTGAATTGAATGACCTCTGAAGGTACATTTAAAGGTTTCCCAAACAATAAGGGGATTTGCTGAACCTATATTATACTGGAAAAATTAAGTTATACATTATTTTGTCTTAGTTAAAAATAAGTTGTCCTCCAGTAAACGTTTATTAAATTTACAATATCCCCATCCACGTGGAAAATCTATAAGAGTTATGTGAATGCCAATTAGATGATGATCCGATCGCATTCTGTCTCCTATTAAAACTTGTTTAACCTTTGATGAAAGAGAGAAAACTAGCTTGATTAAGTCTCCTCCATGTATACGTCACTAGGTCTGTCACGGTTTTCTGGTGGAGCGGACCAAGACGCAGTGAGGTTTCCAGTATACATACTTTAATAAAGTGCAAACTTGCAACAAAACAAGAAAGAAAGAAAGAAAGAAAGAAAGAAAGAAAGAAAGAACGAAAGAAAGAAAGAACGAAAGAACGAAAGAACGAAAGACCGAAAGACCGAAAGACCGAAAGACCGAAAGACCGAAAGACCGAAAGACCGAAAGACCGAAAGACCGAAAGACCGAAAGACCGAAAGACCGAACCGTCACGCAGGTGTGGCACACAACTACAAACAATAACCCACAATGCAGGTGGGAAAAGGAACAACCTAAATAGGATTCCCAATTAGAGGCAACGACAACCAGCTGCCTCTAATTGGGAACCACACTCAAAAACCACCATGAAGTCTGTAAGACAACCCTAGTCACGCCCTGGCCTAACCCCCATAGAGAAACTCAGAGGGCTCTCCATGGCCAGGACGTGACAAGGTCGGTGTTTTTTAGTCTCCAAATATCCACTATTTCTAATGTGTCCATAATATTTGTGGGCTCGGTGATGATAGTTTGTAGAGTGATTACCTTTACGGTCCATTGAGGTACTTAACACTGTGTTATAGTCTCCTACCATAATGATTTGATCATTTGTTGCCTGTAAGTTCAATAAATTGGTACAAATGTTTTCGAAGAAGTATGGATCATCCTGATTTGGACCATATAGAATCATTCCTGACTATTTGCACATTCAGATCAACATTTTTGTTAATTAATATCATCACACCTTTTGAGTTTCTTTGTCCATGACAGAAAATGATTTCACCACCCCATTCCTTTTTCCACGCAACATCTAAGGAGTGAGTTTCCTGTAAACTGTATATGTTATATTCCTTTTTTTTGCCATGTAAAGACTGATATTCTTTTTTTATAATTGTCTAAACCGTTACAATTATAACTGGCTATACTTATTTCAACTCTTATCATAACTAGATACTATTCAGTCTAAATTGACCATAATTAGTGCTTGTAAAGTTACTGCCATCAGAGGTATTATGACAGTCAAAATCTGAGCTTTCAAATGTCTGATATTTTGAATTCAAGAAATAAGTTTCTGCAATATTTGTTTTATTCCCTTGCCTGCTTGCCTGTGAGCCAATGCCACAGATGTTAGAAGAGACAAGATATTATGTGTGTAGTAAATCTGAGTAGGTTGATGTGTATGATATTGGATGTGATTTAGTGAGAGTGTGTGCGTATAAGAGTAAGACTATAATGTGTGATGTCCAAATAAATAATAACTCCGCCAATTTACATGGTTGAGTGTTTGTGTGTAACATGTAGCACGTATAGCCTTAATATTCATGATGATAATTGTAATCCATATCGTATCACCATCATAGTTGCATCATAATTACCTTTAACATCATTGAAAAACACATCCCAGCATTTCCATAGCAATTGGCGTTTCACATGATCATGAAAGAGACCTTGCATTATTCTAGAGACGGCTTCACTACAGTACAAAAGTATTCCGTACAATATGTTATTATACACCAATACCCCTTTTCTGATATCTTCCCCTTGCTTGTTGTAAACATATATAAACTTGTAGACAAATACATAAAAAAGACAATAAACATGTTAAATTATAAAACAGTTCCCGACAATAGAGACAGAGGGAGAGAAGAGAAGAGAAAAGAGAGCGAGATCAGTTGTGTGTATATATAAGTCTGTATGTGTAAGCGAGTATGTAATTGAGTACGTGTGTGTTCATATCCACTTCATAGTGTTCAGATATTTTTACAGTTCCCATGCTTTCTTTTTTTCATAACCTGAAGTCCCTGTAGAATTTAGTACAGCCATGGTGTTATGGAGCTGACTCGGAATAGCTGTCCATCTATAAAGAGTTTGTCCACAAGGAGAAAGGCATGCTTACCTTTCTCCCTTTGTTTCGGATGTTCGTTTATCTCCCTTGGAAATTGGTCATTGAGACCGAATTTGGTCCCTTTAAGCTCCCTTCACCTGCTTTTGATCAGCTCATTTTGTTGGTAGTGTTCAAATTTTGCGATGACCGGTCGGGGACCCTTGGTCTTGTCGCTCCGAGCTCCAAGTCTGTGTACTCAGTGGAAAGCCACCTTGTTTACAGTCTCTATAGGAAGTTTCAAGGCGGATTGCATGAATTCTCCGATCTCGCCCTCTGGATTATTGGATGCGTCCTCAGGAATCCCAGACAAAAATTGATTTTCACGCATGCTACGACTTTGTATGTCTAGTAGCGACTCCTCCATCACCCTGTTTTCCCTAAGTAGACAATCCATGTTGGAATCGTGGATATTTACCTTGGCTGTGAGTGCCTTGTTTCACTCTGTTTCACTCTGGCTAAACTCCAAACTCCCCCTAAGCCCTGCTACCTTCTCACACAATTTGTCCAGTATTGCATGGATTCCAGCCAGAGCACTAGGATCAAGGGGCCTAGGGGCCTAGGATCAAGCCTTGGGGTACACCCTTGGTGACAGGCAGTGGCTGAGACAGCAGATGTTCTGACTTTATACACTGCACTCTTTGAGAGACGTAGTTAGCAAACTAGGCCGAAGTCCCATCAGAAACACCAATACTCCTTAGCCGGCCACAAGAATGGAATGGTCTACCGTATCAAAAGCTTTGGCCAAGTCAATAAATATAGCAGCACAAAATTGCTTAGAATCAAGGGCAATGATGACATCATTGAGGACCTTTAAATGGCTAATGCAAAGATGGTAGTTGTAGCCAGAGGTGATATGTGGCTAATGCAAAGATACTAGTTGTAGCCATGGGTAATACAGTATGTGACTAATATAAAGATAATAGGTGTAGCCAGTGGTGATTTCTTGACAACTATAAAGATTTTAGATGTAACCAGTAGTGATATATGGATAATGTAAAAATTCTAGATGTAACCAGTGCCGATATTTGGCTAAAGTAAAGATGCTAGTTGTAACCAGTAGTGGTATATGGATAATGTAAAGATGGTAGTTGTAACCAGTAGTGATATTTGGCTAATCTAAAGATGCTAGCTGTAACCAGTAGTGATATGTGGATAATGTAAAGATGCTAGTTGTAGCCAGTGGTAATATATGCCTAATATAAAGAAGTTGTAGTTGGTGGTGTTTTGTTATTGCTAGGCTCTTGGTTGCAGCAGCAGCATTAGTTTTCATTAGTGTACAGTGCAGCTGCAGGGAGCCTGGCTGGTGGATGGACCATTAGAGCTCAACACCAGTGGGGTTGAGGAGAGAAAGGAGAACGGAGGACAGGGAGACATTCTAACTGGTAGAGGAGAGGACCAGTAGCCTGACCTGGATGTAAATGACCAGTCAATTTCTCTTATAGCTTTTGAAATTACCAGTCTATTTCCCTATAGCTTTTGAAATTACCAGTCTATTTCCCTATA
Source organism: Hucho hucho (assembly GCA_003317085.1). Classification (NCBI taxonomy): domain Eukaryota; kingdom Metazoa; phylum Chordata; class Actinopteri; order Salmoniformes; family Salmonidae; genus Hucho; species Hucho hucho. Next base: position 17,012 of record QNTS01002314.1, on the reverse strand, counting down.
GCTTTTGAAATGACCAGTCTATTTCCCTATAGCTTTTCATATGAGCAGTCTATTTCCCTATAGCTTTTGAAATGACCAGTCTATTTCCCTATAGCTTTTGAAAGGACCAGGCTATTTCCCTATATCTTTTGAAATTACCAGTCTATTTCCCTATATCTTTTGAAATTACCAGTCTATTTCCCTATA
>QNTS01002313.1:184229-212325 GCA_003317085.1 Hucho hucho | reverse complement strand
GTGTGGGTGTGGGTGTGGGTGTGTTTGTGTGTGTGCATTTGTGTGATGTGTGGTAGGAAAACATTTCAGTTGGAGAGTATTTTCCGTATATAAACTACTTATTGAGGAAACTCATTGAGAAAACATTGAGGATTTGCACGTCCCCCCTCCTTATATAATGGCCTTGGACCCCGGCCCAGTTCTGGTTCTTTCTTCCCTGTTGCTAGGGCGTGTAATGCACTTTCAGAGTTCCAGGATGCCTGACACATGCAATTATTGTCCTAACAGTCTAATCAGCTGATGGTATTACAGGGGGACGGGGACGTTTAGGTTCCAGGTCAGAGGAGAGGATGTGGGGAAGTGTTCTGAAGTCTCAGCTCTGACCTCTTCATTCTCTGAGGCCCCATCAGGAGTCAGTCCATAAGGAGGGGCTGAGTCACAAATGTCCCAATCACTCCTGAGAAAATGAAAGGGATTTGACTAAGCAGCAAATGCATGTTTAATTACCTAATTGGGTTAGGGTTAGTGTTCCTAATTGGGTTAGGGTTAGTGTTCCTAATTGGGTTAGGGTTAGTGTTCCTAATTGGGTTAGGGTTAGTGTTCCTAATTGGGTTAGGGTTAGTGTTCCTAATTGGGTTAGGGTTAGTGTTCCTAATTGGGTTAGGGTTAGTGATCCTAATTGGGTTAGGGTTAGTGTTAGGGTTAGAATTAAGGGTTAGAGTTGAGCCAGGGCGTGGACATGAAGCTAGAAAAGCTGATGATTTGAAGACATCATAGGTGGACACAAAGAGAGAGGTGGTTTGCCAATTCCTCCACAATATGTAGTTGATTGATTCAGTGATCACAAGGTAAGAGAACACAGAACTGTACCTTTGTCCTGGTGGTCGTACTCCCTGTATCTCTGATGACAGTTTCAACGACCAGTGTCTCCCACACAGAGACACAATACGCTACTACTGTTCTAAGTTGGTGGTCTCCATGACTACAGCAGTGCCCTTCCATCCTAGCCCAATCCTTTTAGAGGAGTCAAGGGTCGCTCTCTCGCTCTCAGAACTACACGACAATCAACTGCACCCAATCTCCCAGAGTCCCAGCGGATAAAGTAGCCTCTCAATTTTCCAGTACACAGCACAAGCTCTCTTCACTTTATCTCTCATCTGCTATCTTCCCAGGCGGTTTCTGTATAGTGGTATATGGGGCTGGAAGGGAGGCTGATAGGTAGACTAGAAAGATGAAAAAAGCTCTCAACATCTTTACAAGGCTCAGTGGGCTGATTGGACAAGGTCAGATACCCTGGGATACGAGCAGTTAGTGATGAGAAGAGAGGACATTACATGAATATTAGACTCTTCAAAACGTGGGAGGAAACAAACTGTTCTTCTTCTCCTCCTCCTCCTCTTCATCACCTCATTAAATTGTTATGGATCTATGGATGAAAGAATAGAGGAGAAAAGAGGAAAGGAGGGATAGATGGTGGGAGGGAGAGAGAGAGAGAGTGTCCACTACCATTGTTCTGGTTGACTAGAGAGAAAGGTCATTCAATGAAACCAGAAAACTAAGCAATGCATAGAATTGCAGAGTTGCTTTTTTTTTGTATGTAGCAACAATAACAAAAACGAATCATTCCAACATTGAAATAAAATCCAGAAATGGTATATTATGCCAGGTAGGAGCTGGGTAACAGCAACTCAAAGTAAAACTTACTCAGGGATTTATTCAATATCATATTTAGTTTCTGGTTATTGAATGAAGTAAGATAAAAAGTATTATTATGATACCACTTCTGGCAGTTAGTTAATTAGATTCTATTTCCACAGTTTTAATGCTGTCTCGTTAACTTTCAGCTTGAAGACGCAATTAATCACCGGTACCACACAATGCTTTCGAACAAATGCCCGCTCATAACTTTCATAACATTAGACTCCATTAATTCCACTGCCCCTTTTTTTTATCTTGGTAGGAGTGGAAGTTTCATCAAAAAATGAAGCTTAGTTATAATAGATATTCCGACTTCAATCAGGATATCATCCTGGCCCTGCACACCAGGGATGGAGAGTAGAATGCCATTAGGCTTCTGAATACCATCTGGAACTCCAGATGAGCCATAATGCTTTCAATTCAATTCAATAAGATGCTTTTCCCTAGTCTGGCTAAACACTAAATCCTCCAGACTTCAGAGTCTGGAAAGGCTCTTTTGATGTTGTCGCCACGATACGTTGATTGTGAAGGGGGCACAGCAACACACAGCCACCAATGTACCCACCTAGGTAGAATAATGATGATAATGTACCCATATGGTCCGAATAATGATGATAATGTACCCATATGGTCAGAATAATGACAATAATGTACCCATCAATCAGAATAATGATGATAATGTACCCATCTAGTTAGAATTATGATGATAATGTACCCATCTAGTTAGAATTATGATGATAATGTACTCATCTAGTTAGAATAATGATGAAATGTACCCATCTAGTTAGAATAATGATGATAATGTACCCATCTAGTTAGAATAATTATGATAATGTACCCATCTAGTCATAATAATGATGGTAATGTCTGGTTACTCTCTACCCATCTAGTCAGAATAATGATGATAATGTACCCATCTAGTCAGAACAATGATGATAATGTGCCCATCTAGCCCGAACAATGATGATAATGTGCCAATCTAGTCAGAATAATGATGATAATGTCTGGTTACTCTCTACCCATGTAGATAGAATAATGATGATAATGTACCCATCTAGTCAGAATAATGATGATAATGTGTCCATCTAGTTAGAATAATGATGATAATGTTCCCATCTAGTCAGAATAATGACGATAATGTGCCCATCTAGTCAGAACAATGATGATAATGTGCCCATCTAGTCAGAATAATGACAATAATGTGCCCATCTAGTCAGAATAATGATGATAATGTGCCAATCTAGTCAGAATAATGATGATAATGTGCCCATCCAGTCAGAATAATGATGATAATGTGCCAATCTAGTCAGAATACTGATAATTATGTGCCCATCTAGTCAGAATAATGATGATAATGTGCCCATCTAGTCAGAACAATGATGATAATGTCTGGTTACTCTCTACCCATCTAGTTAGAATAAAGATGATAATGTACCCATCTATTCAGAATAATGATGACAATGTGTCCATCTAGCCCGAACAATGATGATAATGTGCCAATCTAGTCAGAATAATGATGATAATGTGCCCATCTAGTCAGAACAATGATGATAATGTACCCATCTGGTTAGAACAATGATGATAATGTGCCCATCTGGTCAGAATAAGGATGATAATGTGCCCATCTTGTCAGAATAATGACGATAATGTCTGGTTACTCTTTGCCTATCTAGTCAGAATAATGATGATAATGTGCCTATCTTGTCAGAATAATTACGATAATGTCTGGTTACTCTCTGCCTATCTAGTCAGAATAATGATGATAATGTCTGGTTACTCTCTGCCTATCTAGTCAGAATAATGATGATAATGTCTGGTTACTCTCTGCCTATCTAGTCAGAATAATGATGATAATGTGCCCATCTGGTCAGAATAAGGATGATAATGTGCCCATCTAGTCAGAATAATGATGATAATGTGCCCATCTAGTCAGAATAATGATGATAATGTGCCTATCTAGTCAGAATAATGGTCGGAAATAGTTCGAAGTATGGGTGGCAGGTAGCAGTTAGAGCATTGCTCTTTACCCATCTAGTCAGAATAACGATGATAATGTCTAAAGTCTCAGTAGTTTTCATGTGCTCCATCGAATATTGTTTTTTTTATGTGTTTTGATGTTTTTGTAAAATCAATATAAGTATGAAAGAAAATATATCAGATCCTATGGTCCCTGGAGCCCTATGGACCCCGGAGCCCTATGGACCCTGGTCAACTGTAGTGCACTATACAGAGAATAGGATACCATTTGGGACACATCCATGGTGTGTATTTATTGAAACCCGTTGTTGATTAATTAATCAGATCAAAACATTTTGATTGGTATCTGATCTCTCCACTATGCAGATGAGATGAGGTGAGATGTGAAGACGTTCTATTTGTTTTATTATTTATCTGTTTGGGGGTAGTGAGTTCTGCAGACACAAATCAAACCTACACACCCTTGGATAGACTGAGGTGAGAGTAAGCACCCACAAACTCTCCCTGATGTACCATAAAACATATATAAATCAGATTCCTGTCTTTCTTCAAGGCTCCATGGCGTTCAGGATATCTAATTCGGAACATAATCGGCTCCTAAATAGAGCAAATGAATTTCATCGTCTGGCACTTTGCGAATTTACGAGGATCTTGTGATGCGTTTAGGACTGTGTGTGTGTGTCTGGTTTGAACGCTAAAGTGAAAAAAGCATTGCGATGTTCTGAAAGCCAGCATGGTTCAGTACAAATCTTCTGGGAAGAGAAAGTGGAATGAGTGTGTGTGTGTTTTCTAAGATAAGTTTGGACACACCTGCTCATTCAAGGGTTTTTCTTTATTTTTACTATTTTCTACATTGTAGATAAATAGTGAAGACATCAAAACTATGAAATAACATATGGAATCATGTAGTAACCACAAAAGTGTTAAACAAATAAAAATCTATTTTATATTTGAGATTCTTCAAAGTAGCCACCATTTGCGTTGATGACAGCTTTGCACACTCTTGGCATTCTCTCAACCAGCTTCATGAGGTAGTCACCTGGAATGCATTTCAATTAACAGGTGTGCCTTGTTAAAAGTACATTTGTGGAATTTCTTTCCTTCTTTTGTGTTGTGAAATGGTAGGATTGGTATACAGAAGATAGCCCTATTTGCTAAAAGACCAAGTCCATATTATGGCAAGAACAGGTAAAATAAGCAAAGATAAATATTTTTTTATTTAACTAGGCAAGTCAGTTAAGAACAAATTCTTATTTACAATGACGGCCTACCACAGCCAAACTCGGCCAAACGCTGGGCCAATTGTGTGCCGCCCTATGGGACTCCCAATCACGTCTGGATGTAATACACCCTTGATTTGAACCAGGTACTGTAGTGACATCTCCAGCACTGAGATCCAGTGCCTTAGACCACTGCGCCAGCTCAGAAACGACAGTCCAGCATTACTTGAAGACATGAAGGTCAGTCAATACCGCAAATTTCAAGAGCTTTTAACGTTTCTTCAAGTGCAGGTGCAAAAACCATCAAACGCTATGATGAAACAGGCTCTCATGAGGACCGCCACAGGAAAAGACGACACAGAGTTACCTCTGCTTCAGAGGATAAGTTCATTAGAGTTACCACCTTCAGAAATTGCAGCCCAAATAAATGCTTCACAGAGTTCAAGTAACAGACACATCTCAACATCAACTGTTCAGAGAAGACTGCGTGAATCAGGCCTTCATGGTCGAATTGCTGCAAAGAAACCACTACTAAAGGACACCAATAAGAAGAAGAGACTTGGTTGGGCCAAGAAACACAAGCAATGGACATTAGACCGGTGGAAATCTGTCCTTTGGTCTGATGAGTCCAAATTTGAGATTTTTGGTTCCAACCACCATTTCTTTGTGAGACGCAGAGTAGGTGAACGGATGATCTCCGCATGGAGGAGGTGTGGGGGTGCTTTGCTGGTGACACTGTCTGTGATTTATTTAGAATTCAAGGCACACTTAACCAGCATGGCTACCACAGCATTCTGCAGCGATATGCCATCCCATCTGGTTTGGGCTTAGTGGGACCATCAGTTGTTTTTCAACAGGACAATGGCCCAACACACCTCCAGGCTGTGTAAGGGCTATTTGACCAAGAAGGAGAGTGATAGAGTGCTGCATCAGATGACCTGGCCTCCACAATCAACCAACCTCAACCCAATTGAGATGGTTTGGGATGAGTTAGATCACAGAGTGAAGGAAAAGCAGCCAACAAGTGCTCAGCATATGTGGGAACTTCAAGACTGTTGGAAAAGCATTCCATGTGAAGCTGGTTGAGAGAATGCCAAGAGTGTGCAAAGCTGTCATCAAGGCAAAGGGTGGCTACTTTGAAGAATTTAAAACACTTGTTTTGCTATTTTTGTTATGTGTTATTTCATAGTTTTGATGTCTTCACTATTATTCTACATTGAAGCATGAAAGAAAAACAGCAACACTCAGCTTGATTGTTTTAAAAGAGATTATCAATATAGTTATAATTTTTTTAAACTGCAACTGCTGGTATTGTTTGCAATAAATAATCATTACTAGAACAAATTATTATACTGTACAATAATAGATACATGTATTTGAATTGGAGCCAAAATAATTTACATTTCAGTGCAGTTATGAACCGTCAACAACAACTCCTTAAAAAAGAAAAACATTAAAGAAAGACCTGTTTAATTGGACAAGATACATGGCATGAAAGAAAATACTAATCATTGAAATTCAGCTGTCAGGAACGGATACTGGAACGAGTTACCGACGTCTCCATAGCCAGGTGGAACAATCTCATCTGTTGAGAGATGAGATGAAATTAGTTTGTCATACAGGCAAAGTAAAAACAATCCCAGCACCACAAGCACTACAGCACTACCACCAATCCCAGCACTACAAGCGCTACAGCACTACCACCAATCACAGCACTACAAGCACTACAGCACTACCACCAATCACAGCACTCCAAGACAATCACATGAAACAAAAACATAACTGTAGAGTAGCAAGTCAAGTGAAACTGTACAGTACTAGTGTGCAAAAGCAAACAAAGTGACTGGGTAGTGTTGTGTGTTGACTGCGACCTGGTCTTGTTGAAGGCCCGGATGGCAGTGGGAAAGAAGGATTTAATTCATATTGATATTATTGATTCATACTGAAAGTCATTATTGTTGACTCTCTCTTTCTCTGACAAACACAAGGAGATCTCTAACAAACACATACTACTAGGTCATCATTCTTACCTTAGCCGAGTGCTCCATGGTGACGGCCTACCTTGGATCCAGCGCTGGACACCAGATCCATGAGCCTGCCGATTCCCTTCACTGTCTTACCCTGAGGGGAAACAACGTTTCAGTGCTTTATCAGTCTTCATTTGGGTCCACAATAAATTGAAATGTTTTTAAAACACACACACACTTCAAACTGCTGTATCTCTTATCTCTCCTTCTCTCACAATGAATTAACATTAACGTGTTAGCTACCTAAATGGTTTTGTGGGATACAGGGTTGGAAAATACCATGGCAGGTGAAATAGTCAGTGAAACATTTAGGCTGTCGTTAACTGCAGCAGTTTGTCTTTAATAGTACTGTCACTCCAACAACACTGGCTATAGCCCACCTTGAACAATATAAAGAAGATGCAGGTAGTGAAGGCCTTATAGTTTATAAAGTCATTTACTAGCTAGCTTGCTGAACATACCTTGCTTGCTCCTTGTTGAACACATCACGGACAAACTGAATTGGTCCACCCACACAGACAGCGTGGTGAAGAAGGCGCAACAGCGCCTCTTCAACCTCAGGAGGCTGAAGAAATTCGGCTTGTCACCAAAATCACTCACAAACTTTTACAGATGCACAATCGAGAGCATCCTGTCGGGCTGTATCACCGCCTGGTACGGCAACTGCTCCGCCCACAACCGTAAGGCTCTCCAGAGGGTAGTGAGGACTGCACAGCGCATCACCGGGGGTAAACTACCTGCCCTCCAGGACACCTACACCACCCGATGTCACAGAAAGGCCAAAAAGATCATCAAGGACAACAACCACCCGAGCCACTGCCTGTTCACCCCGCTATCATCCAGAAGGCGAGGTCAGTACAGGTGCATCAAAGCTGGGACCGAGAGACTGAAAAACAGCTTCTACCTCAAGGCCATCAGACTGTTAAACAGCCATCACTAACATTGAGTGGCTGCTGCCAACATACTGACTTAAATCTCTAGCCACTTTAAACATAGGAATTGGATGTAACAAATGTATCACTAGCCACTTTAAACAATTTTGTATNTATATATATATATATATATATATATATATATATGTGTATATACTGTACTCCATACCATCTACTGCATCTTGCCTATGCCGGTCAGCCATCGCTCATCCATATATTTATATGTACATACTCGTATTCATTCCTTTACTCTTGTGTGTATAAGGTAGTTGTTGTGAATTTGTTAGATTACTTGTTAGATACTACTGCATGGTCGGAACTAGAAGCACAAGCATTTCGCTACACTCGCATTAACATCTGCTAACCATGTGTATGTGACAAATAAAATTTGATTTGATTTGATTTGATTTGATTTGAGATGCTCTCTCATCTCTCCATCCATGATCTGAGGTGACAGACGATTGTTGGGACCACTTGTAAAATAATTTTTGATTTGCTCAAAGTAATGACAGTAACTAACTGGCTACATCAAACAAGAAGCAACATCGCTATTACATGAGCAATCAGCTTCAACGATGACTGATGACTAACTACAAACGGGAAGACTGTACACTCCTTCACACCCCCTCAAAGATGAAAAGAAGTGGATTGGTCGTAACTGTATTGTAGACAATTCTACACCTATCCAATGATTTTGCATCTTTGAGGGGAGTGAAGGAGGCTAGCTAACCAATGACAGCAAGATACCTCTCATTTCCAACGAGTTTAGCATAGGATATTGATTGCTTTGCTATCTAAAATCTAAAGAATTTTGACCTGCTGAAATCACTGCAATAATGTAAATATATTTTGATCACTTTTCATGTAATTTCGGCCAGCTAATATGCCTACCCACTGATCAAGCAACATCGGATAAAAAGTGTGAACCTCTTTTATGAACGTTACTCGTTAGCTCGGGCGTACGGCTATTTGTAGACAAAATTATATTTTGTATTCATAACTACATTGCTGATTGTAAATGACAACGTTATACTACTAGATTACTAATTAGCTATGAACATTTTGTCTACAAGTAGCCGTATGCCGGAGCCAGGGGTCATGTTCATGTTCACTCTGTTTCTATACATCATAGGTCCTGACATCCCACTGCTGGGTGAGTCACTTGACCTGGAAGATAATCTACACTAACGCTCAAAAGTTTGGGGTCACTTAGAAATTTTTGGTCCATTAAAATAACATCAAATTGATCAGAAATACAGTGTAGACATTGTTAATGTTGTACAGGATGCTCGATACATGACTTGTTACAAATCTTTGTCTATTTATTGAGGCTACCAGACAGCCCTTTTTCATGATTTTGTCTATAACACATTTTGATTATGGAATAATACATTTTAACCACAATTATTAATTTCAAGCAATTTTGACAAACCAAAAGACCAGTAGTAAGGCTTATGCTAGTAATTGTTGATTGATGCCCCATTGCTAGTGAGCTTGCAAAATAACCAGTTAATTTTCTCACAATTTTTTTGGGGGGGCTAGATATTTATGGCTATCTTCTCTCCCTACAGTGGTTCTCAAACTTTTTAACCTGTGACCCCTAAAAAGCAGGGGTTCAAAGCTTGCGACCCTCCGGCGCACTGCACATGCACAAACGTTGCGCAAATGTAGCCTGTCATCGCAGCTGTAAATGGCGATGCATTTTCAAAAAGCAAGTTACAGAAATAAACTGCATTTTACACCTGCATTTGTAGCTGAAAGTCATTCATATTTTCAGACAATATCAACTTCTCTGGAGTCCAGAGCAAGCACAATCACACGGCCTACCTATGTAGCGGAGGTTGCAGGATATGGTGGAAAGCACGGTCTGTCTGCACTGCGCACTATCACTTTGGAGAGCCGCTTTCCCACAGAATGCTCGTTGCCAGAACATGCATCTTTATCCCATAATATTGAAGTCAGTGTGATGTTACAGCTATCTTAAGACATATGTGAGGCGGCCTACGAGAACCCGTCGGATGTTGCCCCGAATCATTGTTGGGGAAAAGGCCAAAACGCAACAAAAACAGTTTTGATGGAAATTTAGATTTAGGCTGTTCTGGATACTTTAAACCCTTTATTGTAATGTAAAAATATTGTATGATTACCTAAGGAGAATAGTTAATTTCCACGTTTGTTTTACATTAGCTAGCACGCTCAATTTGAAAACCCAAGCTCCAACTTCCCAGACCTGAGTGTCGCAGCTGACTTGGCCCATTCAAGGAAACATGCTACAGATCAATGAAATCAGGCTGGTTCAGACCGAATAATTACCTAGCTAGTTAGTCATGTAGTATTATAACGTTGTCATTTACAATCAACAATGTAGTTATGAATACAAGTGGGTCGGATTTTCATTCTGCTATAGCACCACCATGCTGCCACAGCACCACCAGGTCAGGTTCCACATGCAGGCTGCCACAGCACCACCATGCTGCCACAGCACCATCAGGTCAGGTATCACATTCAAGGCTGCCACAACACCACCAGGTTAGGTCCCACATGCAGGCTGCCACAGCACCACCAGGTCAGGTCCCACATGCAGGCTGCCACAGCACCACCAGGTCAGGTCTAGCAGATGTGATTATGAGGTGATTTGATGTCCACAACAGGCTGACACAGCACCACCAGGCTGCCACAGCACCACCAGGTCATGAATATGATGTGATTTGATGTCTACAACAGGCTGCCACAGCACCACCAGGCTGCCACAGCACCACCAGGTCATGAATATGATGTGATTTGATGTCTACAACAGGCTGCCACAGCACCACCAGGCTGCCACAGCACCACCAGGTCATGAATATGATGTGATTTGATGTCTACAACAGGCTGCCTCAGCATGTGCAAGGTCTCAAAAGGGCATCACTGGACTGAATTTAGTTATATTGTTCAAAAGATAACTTTCATATGTAACATTCTGTATGGAAATACATTAACAATACATTATACATGACACAACATTGTACATTTAGTGTCAATATTTAATGGAAACAACTACATATGTACACAGATGTATACAGTAGCATGTACATGCAGAAGCTAGGACACTGTAGAAAGGGGTTGCCTCGACAACGTTTCTATAAATCAGCCATGCAGAGACAACAAGTGTAAAATTATAATGGCTTCACTTATTATTCTATCAATGTTTCATGGACCTTCTGATGAGGCGAGGCCACTGGAGTTGAAACAATGTTCCCAAATAATGTTTTGCATGGACTGCTAAGAATGTACTACTGGGCAATGTTGCTAAGTACAAACAGCATGCAGCTATTCATTAGATATTCCACAAAAAATTGAACTGTTTGAAGAAATTTTAAAGCCTATAGAAGGCACAACCTCTGGGAGCATGCCTTCAGGTCTCAAGGAAGGCAATATAACGACAGCAAACAACACATACTGTACCAAGCAATCTTAAATCACAAGCACTCAGGTATGCGGCAGGGTAGCCTAGTGGTTAGAGCGTTGGAAAGGTTGCAAGATCAAATCCCCAAGCTGACAAGGTAAACATCTGTCGTTCTGCCCCTGAACAAGGCAGTTAACCCACTGTTCCTAGGCCATCATTGAAAAGAAGAATTTGTTCTAAACTGACTTGCCTAGTTAAATAAAGGTAAAAAAATATGCATATGTGCACGCACACAATCTGTATGATGCAGCTGTGGTTGTAATAAATGAAGCATGCCATGCTGATTAGCCATGCTGTAGTGTACTGCATGATGGCTAACATGCTGGTTGCTAGGCTACCAGTAACCCCTGGTCGCTAGGCTACCAGTAACCCCCTGGTCACTAGGCTAGAAGTTACACCCTGGTCACTAGCCTAGCAGGGGCTATGAGACAAATACAGTATGTCACACAACCCCCTGGTTGTTAGCCTAGCAGTAACAGCTGGGAGATCCAGGTTTCTCTGTTCTGGCTGAGCTGATGTTCTGTAAACAGTCTTGATCTGATGGCAAGTGTGTGAATGTGGTATAAAAACCTTTTGGCCGCGAACACACACCTCATTCTACTTCTCCACACTGCACTTTTCTCTACTCGTCTGCCTTTTCACCAGAACAGCCTGAACATTTCAGCAATGCAACCTTCTCCCATTTCTTTGCTATTACAGTTTGGGCAGGACCTCGACTGTTAACAACACAACAAAGCCTTTCAGAGGCTTGTCTGTAGCAGATAGTTGCTGTCAGAGCCATGTCTTGGAAAATGTTAACATTAGAATGGTGTTAGCGATAGCATGAGACTAGACCAGTGAGACATGCAGGCTGAACAGCAACCCTGAATTAGCATTCAGGCAGTGGTGGAGAGAAAATACACAGACATTATTGTCACACCACGGCTCTGTGATAAGGATGTCTGGTGTCGTGACGGCCAGCGCCTCCCTACTTGTTTCTGTTCCTCCTTGAGAGAGCAGTGAGGGGGAACAGTGGTGTTAAATTATCCTAAACAAGAACAAGAAACAACAGCTTTATGAAGGAGATTTAGAAAAAGACACCACATATTTATTCACCTTCCTCAATTCCCACAGTTCTAGAATGTTTGTGTTTAATCTCATTCTGTTCTGTATAACAACAGATAGACAGTCAAACTGGAAATCAGAGGGAGGGAGAAAGGGAACAAAGGAGGGTGCGAGTTAGAAAGCAAGGAAAGGAGGGAGGGAGGATGGAGGGAATAACAGGGGTAGGGATGGAGGGAGGGGGATGGAGGGAATAACAGGGGTAGGGATGGAGGGAGGGGGATGGAGGGAATAACAGGGGTAGAGATGGAGGGAGGGGGATAGAGGGAATAACAGGGGTAGGGATGGGGGGAGGGATGGATGGAGGGAAGAATGGAAGAAAGGAGGGATAGACACGGGTGGCAAACATGCACAAATACTCTCTCTCACACACAGATACACACGCACACATCACGCAAGGGGATTAGTAGCTAGTGGGTCGTGTTGTATTGACATCTACCTGGGTCAGTTTAGCTGTGTGTTTCTTTCTATCACAGTTTTAATCCCCAACAAGATTTCACGGTTTGAATTGGGGGGAGGTTAAGTTTAGACATTCATTCCGAATGGTTAAGGTGCTAATGGGTTAAGGGTTAAAGGTTAAGGGGTTAAGGGTTAAGGGTCAAGGTTTGGGATAGGGTTAAAACTAAAAAATGAGTGCATAGCACTGGAATTAAACACGGGACCCTCGGAGCTGGAGCTCGTGGGTTACGAGGAATTTTGAGGATCACCTCTGCATGAGTCGCTGCGTTAGAGTAGAGATGAATAGGAAACCACTGGAGCGTGGCTCAAAACAAGCAATTACAGAGCAAGAGGAAAGAATGAACACGGGACCCTCGGAGCCGGAGCTCGCGGATTACGCCCATCCACCATACCCACCCACATGCCTACTTGATGGTAATAGAGCTAACCATTGCCGGTTTTGAAGGCATCTCCTGACATCCTGGGGACCTGGACGAACGTCGAATATCACCTTGGTTCTCAAGTGAACTGGCTGTAATCCCTCAGTGTTTGGACAAGATAATTAGGACTCCATCCTCCTGTTTGTCTCTGTGTTTTTGTGTGTGTGTGTTCGTCCGTGCGTGTTATCTCCACAGAAGGTATTAGCCAGCAGAACAAACACAGAGTTGGAGGGATATTGAGGATCACCTCTGCATGGGTCGCTGCGTTAGTCTAGAGATGAATGGGAAACTAGGGGAGTAGGGATCAAAACAAGCAATTAAAGAGCCACAGGCAAGACCAGAGTACTGAGTACCTTCTCAAAACCACTTGTATTAGCCATGCAACAAGTGGGAATCTTGTTACAATACCTGGCACTACCTCCTGTGACATTTAGGTTCATGCCTCTTGTTGGTAATTAAAGCTGAGGTGTGTCTTACTGTATATATTTTTTTAAACATAGATTGGTCCTCTGAGCCGAACAGGAAGCACTTTGAAGTTTTGTTTGTCTTCATGGTCATTCATAAATGCCTTGCATTAAAAGACTGTCTTATTAGGCTTACACTCTTAGAAAAAAAGTGCTATCTATAAACTGAAATGATTCTTCGCCTGTCCCCATAGGAGAACCCTTTGAAGAACCATTTTGGTTCCAGTAGAACACTTTTGGGTTCCATTAACTTTTTCCACAGACGGTTCTACCTGAAAGCAAAAACGGTTCTACCTGGAACCAAAAAGGGTTTTCCTATGGGGACAGCCGAAGAACCCTTTTGTGTGAGAGCTCATTAGTGAAGAGCTCATTAGTGAAGCTGGAGGTGTAAACAGGAGCATCTGGTTCTTCCAGAGTCACCAGCTGTGGTTCTCTTCACACATCTGGTTAATAGACCAACAAGCTATTATGACACTAGGCGAGACCCAAATGCAGACACAGGAGGCAGATGGTTGGAGTTTAAGATGTAAAATAAATCCAAAGGGAATAGGTAAGAGAAAAGTCGTGGACAGGCAAAAGGTCATAACCAGATCAGAGTCCAGGAGGTAGTGTCCAGAGTGGCAGGCAGGCTCAAGGTCAGGGCTGGCAGAATGGTCAGACAGGCAGGTACACAGGCAAGGGTCAAAACCGGGAGGACTAGAAAAAGGAGAAAAGGCAAAGCAGGAAATTAGGAAAAACTGTTGGTAGGCTTGGACTTACAAGACGAACTGGCATAGAGAGACAGGAAACACAGGGATAAATACACTGGGGAAAACAAGCGACACCTGGAGGGGGTGGAGACAATAACGAGGACAGGTGAAACAGATCAGGGTGTGACACAAGCTCGCACAGTCTCTTGTCAGAATTAAATGTTCATCCATGTTTCTCAAACGTCAAATTTCGAAGTTGTTCCAAACGTCAAATTTCGATGTGTTTAAGGTTCAGTTTAGGTATTAACTCCAAATTCTTAAGGTTAGGTATTAACTCTGAATGGTTAAGATAAGGGTTAAGGTTAGACATTAACTCTGAATGGTTAAGATAAGGGTTAAGGTTAGGCATTAACTCTGAATGGTTAAGATAAGGGTTAAGGTTAGGCATTAACTCTGAATGGTTAAGATAAGGGTTAAGGTTAGACATTAACTCTGAATGGTTAAGATAAGGGTTAAGGTTAGGTATTAACTCTGAATGGTTAAGATAAGGGTTAAGGTTAGGCATTAACTCTGAATGGTTAAGATAAGGGTTAAGGTTAGACATTAACTCTGAATGGTTAAGATAAGGGTTAAGGTTAGGCATTAACTCTGAATGGTTAAGATAAGGGTTAAGGTTAGGAAAAGGCTTAAAACAAAAAGATCAAAAACAACTTTCTATCACTGGATTTTAACTTGCAATCTTTTGAACCAGAGACAGATGCTTAAATGATCCACCAACCCCAATGCCCTATCATAACCGAAACCTATTAGAACATAACGGCGCTCGCTGTTGCCCCTAGTGGCCAGTTTCCACATCATCTCCCAACGTCCTCAGACATAGATGGACGTTGAATACTGACTTGTATCACGGGTGACCTAACTGATATAGACCTAGCTCCCAATGGTTTCTGGATAGGGAATAGAGAATATAGTGGGTGGTATTATAAACCTACAGAACAATAGAGTTACTTTGTTCTAGAATTCTGGACTCTAGAATTCAGTCCATTCTGGACATACTGACCCATCCTAGTTATAATGTACGTCCATCCGAGGTCTCCATTCATTCATTCATAGCTATCAGTTGTGGTTTGATATGTAACAAAGTGGTCCAAGTGGTGTACTGTAATCTTCCCCACACACACAGGGTTCAGACAAAAGCAGCATAGATCTAAGTCTTGTTTTTTTTTACATTTTTATCTCCAGACCTTTGGTAAATCCCCTGGACTGGGCCAACAGTTATCAACAATACAGCAGACCTCATGATGTCCTTCACATCCTAATTGTCTCTGTCTATCTGAATTGAGGCAGCTAGTGTTCTGCTCAGAACGAGGTTGATGATGGATGGAGGGGATTTGATCTGGCTTCATTTTTTTGTTTTGATGAAAAATATCCCCTGTCTGAGACAGATCATGGTTTAAACTGAGATGTGAGAAGAGCAATCAGTGTTTTATCCTCCAAACATTCCATGACCATCATATTCACATGCTATATTACTTTTTAACACAATTGTATACACTGCTGTTTCTATCCTATCCTCTTCTCGCTGTTCTATTCTATTCCTGCAGGATGTGTGGCGATGGTCTGAGGCTTTCACACTGAACTCTGCTCTGCTATCTATTTATAAAACCCAGACATAAAAACAATATCATAAACATATTAATCACAGGAAATATAAATAAGGGGAAACCCCTTATGTTCAGAGGGTTAAAAGCATTTCAAATCTATCCATCTAGCCCAAAGATCCACTTGTCCCTGGGAGTCAGTGGTAAATGTGAGAGATCTGCAGCAGCAGGATAATCTAATGGCCCTCTGCTCTGCTCTTATTTGAATTATAGGGGCTGGTCCTGGATATGGTGGCTGTGTACGAGTGCTTCCCAAAAGGAACAAAATATCCCTATATAGTGCAGTACTTTTTACCAGGGCCCAATGGGCCCATAGTGCAGTACTTTTGACCCGGACCCAATTGCACATAGTGCAGTACTTTTGACCCGGGCCCAATGGCCCATAGTGTAGTATCTTTGTCCCGGGCCCAATGGGCCCATAATGCAGTACCTTTGACCCGGTCCCAATGGCCCATAGCGCAGTACTTTTGACCTGGGCCCAATGGCCCATAGTGCAGTACTTTTGACCCGGGTCCAATGGCCCATAGTGAATGTTATACAGGACAAGGTGTCATTTGGAACTCAGCCTATATGAGCTGCAAATCAATACATAACTCAATCCTAAGAAATCAATACATAACTCAGTCCTAAGAAATCAATACATAACTCAGTCCTAAGAAATCAATACATAACTCAGTCCTAAAGAACCCAAATGCCAAATCAATACATAACTCAATCCTAAGAAATCAATACATAACTCAGTCCTAAGAAATCAGTACATAACTCAATCCTAAAGAACCCAAATGCCAAATCAATATATAATTCAACCCTAAGGAACCCAAATGCCAAATCAAAATATAACTCAATCCTAAAGAACCCAAATGCCAAATCAATACATAACTCAATCCTAAGAAATCAATACATAACTCAGTCCTAAGAAATCAATACATAACTCAATCCTAAAGAACCCAAATGCCAAATCTAAATATAACTCAATCCTAAAGAACCCAAATGCCAAATCAATACATAACTCAATCCTAAGAAATCAATACATAACTCAATACAGAACTCAAACCTAAGGAACCCAAATGCCAAATCAGTACTTAACTCAATCCTAACGTCACTGTGCTTTTTATGTGTTCACCTGGCATGGAACGCCCGTCTTCTAGCTTCCGGCTGCTAGCTGGTGACAAATGTGTTCTGTGGTGCTCTAGGCTCATGACCTGCTCTAGGCTCATGACGTTTCTAGATAGGAACCTTTTTTGTTGTTGTGTAGAAGCTATAGTTTATTATTAGGTACACCACCCCTTTCACAAAAATGTCTCACTCCTACAGAGAGTGAGTCACGTGGCTGTGGCTTGATTATAAAGAAGGCAGACAGGCATCGAGGCATTCAGTTATTGTTCGATTGAACTTTGAGCGTGGCATGATTGTCGGTGCCTGGCGTGCCGGTTCCAGTATCTCAGAAACAGCCGGGCATCCTGGACTTTTTACGCACAACAGTATCTAGGGTTTACCGAGAATGGTGCGACAAACAAAAAACAGCCATTCAGCGACAGTCCTGTGGGCGAAAACAGCTTGTTGAAGAGAGGTCGAAGGAGAACGGCATGAATCGTGGAAGCTAACAGGCTGGCCACAAACAGGCAAATAACAGCGCAGTACAACAGTGGTGGGCAGAACGGCATCTGGGAACTCACAACTCAACGGTCCTTGTCACAGATGGGCTGTTGCAGCAGACGACCACACTGGGTTTCACTCCTATCGGCTAAAAACAAGAAGAAGCGGCTCCAGGGGGCAGGTGATCACCAACACTGGACAATTGAGGAGTGGAAAAACAATGCCTTGTCCGACGAATCCTGGTTCCTGTTGCATCATGCTGATGGCAGAGTCAGGATTTGGCGTAAGCAGCAACAGTACATGGACCCATCCTTCCTGGTGTCAACGGTACAGTCTGGTGGCAGTGGTGTAACGGTGTGGGGAATGTTTTCTGGGCACCCGTTATGTTCCTTGATACCAATTCAGCTCAGTTGCAATCACATATCACAATTACCAGTCAGCTCAGCTGCAATCCCATATCACAATTACCTGTCAGCTCAGCTGCAGTCACATATCACAATTACCTGTCAGCTCAGTTGCAATCACATATCACAATTACCAGTCAGCTCAGCTGCAATCCCATATCACAATTACCTGTCAGCTCAGCTGCAATCCCATATCACAACTACCTGTCAGCTCAGCTGCAATCCCATATCACAATTACCTGTCAGCTCAGCTGCAATCCCATATCACAATTACCTGTCAGCTCAGGATGCAATCCCATATCACAATTACCTGTCAGCTCAGCTGCAATCCCATATCACAATTACCTGTCAGCTCAGGATGCAATCCCATATCACAATTACCTGTCAGCTCAGCTGCAATCCCATATCACAATCACCTTAAGGATATTGTTCCTGCTGGGATAGAGATGTAAAAAGCATAAAGTCCTCCCTGTCAGAGAGCTGTTGGCATTAAAATATTAATAACACATGAATTATTGACCGAATATGAATCAATTATTCTGGTTGAGGGGATTCAGAATATTCTGGTTGAAAATCTATCTAGCAGTCACGTTTTCCAAATCTAGTTTGAGCCCCCCGGGCACTCTGCAGAAATGCCCTTTAATGTCTTGTTGTTTTCCTGGTGTCTATCTCTATCTATCCAGACACAGGCATTCCCATTTCAAACATTCTCATTACATTTCCTAATAAAAAAATTTTTCTGTCTGGGCAGAAGTACATCTTGAAATATCAAATATTATCAGCGAACAACGTACCCATACTAAAATATCAATCTCTCGTTGTTAAGGACTCCTACTTTCTGATACACTTTACAATCTCGTCAGAGAATGCAAATTTTTCAGATGCAATTTCCTAATCTCAGATTTGGAATATAGTGGCGGAATTGCCTCAATATGCGGCTCTCCCACACAGATATAGAATTTTACCTCATAACTAGGATGTTTGTCATTTCTGTGTAGGCCCTATTGCCATGAGTTTTCAACAGCCCTTAAGAATGTTTTACTGCATGTGCCAGACAGCCTGGCTGAAATTCCAATATTCAGCTAAATACATTTTTTAAATTCACCCTAAAAAATAATCAGGAGGTTTTCCGCCCAAAATACATATTTACCTATTCTTATTCTCCCTCCCATTTCTCCAACAGCATAATAACAACATACCAATGCTCCTGACATCCACACACAATAGTATGACTTTCTAGGCAGTTTGGACACACTGCACTTGCTTTCAACAATGAATATTTATGAGTTCAGAACACCAGCCCGGAATGCATCTCAGCCAGTTCTGGGGGATTGGCAGTTGGGAAGATTACGATGATTCCGAGGTGAGCAAGAGGATGAGCCTACAATTCCCAGTAAAATCTGTGTGCAGCAGCTGTCCCAGAGTTGAGGTTTCAGAATAAACAAACGCCCTGGTGCTCTCATCTCCTCTCCTGGTCCCTCTCTCCTCTCCCCCTTGGTCTCTTCACTCTCTCCTCCCCTCAGTCCCTCGCTCCTTTCCTTCCATGATACCTCTCCTCATCCCTCTCTCCCCTCATCCCTTTGTCCTATCTTTCATCTGAATCAGTTAGCTTCACCAGCCAAACCATCGTGACAGATTTTATTG
The DNA here is from genome assembly GCA_003317085.1 of Hucho hucho. Lineage (NCBI taxonomy): Eukaryota > Metazoa > Chordata > Actinopteri > Salmoniformes > Salmonidae > Hucho > Hucho hucho. Next base: position 192,610 of record QNTS01002313.1, on the reverse strand, counting down.
TACACAATAAAGCAATAAGGCTACGTTGTGAATATGGTCACAGGTTAATGGTTTTTACTGACCACCCGCTGATCCAAATTACCCGTTTTATCATTGTGATCATAGACTGACACAAAACACAATTAAACTGCGTATTCGGCATGCATTCTAAGTGGTATGCTCTGACAGAAGCTGTAGATAGATCCTAACAGGCTGGAATTTGACTCTCAGCTGTGTTTTTAACATGCACCACTGGGACGAACCAGCATCTTTTATTCAGTCATTATCTCTCCATCTGTCCTGCACTGCATCCTACTCTTCCCTCTCTTTTTCATCCTTCCTTCTCTCCCACCTTCTCTTCTCATGCCTGTTCCATCTTCCCCCCTATAGAATAGAATACAACTTTATTGTCCATCCAGGATGGAAATTGTTCTTTGGCATCACCGTGCATTAAAATGGTCACATACACATACATTGTCACATCACACACATTTAAACTGGTCAGTCCATCATACTGCATATGATGATGAGATCCTCTCCACCAGCTCAGATTACCAGACCAGACTGTCATATTGAACATTAGGATCCTCTCCACCAGCTCAGATTACCAGACCAGACTGTCATATTGAACGTTAGGATCCTCTCCATCAATTCAGATTACCAGACCAGACTGTCATATTGAAAGTGAGGATCCTCTCCACCAGCTCAGATTACCAGACCAGACTGTCATATTGAACGTTAGGATCCTCTCCACCAGCTCAGATTACCAGACCAGACTGTCATATTGAACGTGAGGATCCTCTCCACCAGCTCAGATTACCAGACCAGACTGTCATATTGAACGTGAGGATCCTCTCCACCAAGCTGCTGTACACCATCTCCAGAACATCCTGGGTGTCCCCCAACCCCTTCCATTTCCTGATTATCTCTCAGTGTATCCCACCATAATCCTGCACTGCCGTCTTCCCTTCCCATCCCATCCCTCCATTCTCTCTCCTCTTCCTCCTCCTCCTCATAAATGTTCCATCTTCCCCCTATCGTTGAGTGTATCCCAGCATACCCACTGGGCAAACACTGGTTGAATCAACGTTCTTTTCACATAATTTCAATGAAATGACATTAGTGTTCCTAATGTTTGGTTAATTTGGGCTAGTTGGACTCATCACTTATCATGTCTACTATATCTTGACATATGTCATTATGTTGATGTCTTTCCTATGAAGGGCAAAACTTCTTCATTTTCATTACGTGAAATGTAAAAAAAAAGTTTAATTGATAAAGAGAAGGTGTTCCTAATGTGTTGTACACTCAGTGTATCTTCCTCTGTTGTCGGAGCTAATCTTTACTCTGTCTGATGTTATCAACGTTTTACTACTCTGCTTCAGTGTGTTCTACTGAGAGTCTGCTCTGTATCAAAACAGCACAAGTGACATCACTGCACAAACACAGGCAAGAAGGCAGGAACCTGGCCAGATATTATGTTATTTGGATTAGGGGATTTTCTCTGGAAACATAATCACATGATCAAAGGTTTTTGGAATCTTAGCCACAGTGTTTACATGGTCTTGTATACTGGATGCATTTACAGGGTATCTGTTTTGAATGTGTCTCAAAGCATTTTACATTGCATGGGAATTATTCAGTCACAGGGTCAATCAAACTATGCTGAGCTCAGTTGAATGTTGCGTGGGCCGGTATTCCGGACGCCGATTACCCCTATTTCAATGGAAATTTATTGAGCATGATTTGCAGTCCAGGATTAAAGAATGTGTCCAAGAAGCCTGGCCTCTTTGTTTAACTGTGACTCAATGATCATTTAATAACAGCTAGCTAGCCACCTCCTGGAAAAAATGGTTGCGTTTTTACCAAAAAGGAGATACAAGAGGAACTTTCTGTAAACATGGATGAAGGAGTCAAGGTCTGGTTTGTGTATGTGGCTTCACTGAGGGGAAAAGGTTTTGGTACCAGAATGTTTTGGAGCTGTTGACCAACCCAGAGTTTATGGGGCTTTCTTTTGTAATACAAGTCAACAAGACTAGCGTTTCAAGCTAGTATCCAGTCTATAGCTACAAGCTTAAAGTATCCAGCTACACCCCAACCAGTGTGTCTGGACACTTCATATGGGAGCATACTGCTGTAGAATGGACTTAAACTTCTGAGAATTGGCAGACTGTTTTCACTAACCCCCAGGAAAGATCAAAGCATTCTACATGTAACCCCCTCCTAGAGTCTAAACCTGAGGGGGGTTACATATGGAATTGTTTTAAGGTGGTCATACCAAAGATCATTTAGATATTTGAATTTAAGACCCTTTAAGGTATAAAAAATATAAACTCAGCAAAAAAAGAAATGTCTTCTCACTGTCAACTGCGTTTATTTTCAGCAAATTTAACATGTGTAAATATTTGTATGAACATAACAAGATTCAACAACTGAGACATAAACTGAACAAGTTCCACAGACATGTGACTAACATAAATGGAATAATGTGTCCCTGAACAAAGGGGGGGTCAAAGTCAAAAGTAACAGTCAGTATCTGGTGTGGCCACCAGCTGCATTAAGTACGGCAGTGCATCTCCTCCTCATGGACTACACCAGATTTGCCAGTTCTTGCTGTGAGATGTTACCCCACTCTTCCACCAAGGCACCTGTAAGTTCCCAGACATTTCTGGGGGGAATGGCCCTAGCCCTCACCCTCCGATTCAACAGGTCCCAGACGTGCTCAATGGGATTGAGATCCGGGCTCTTCGCTGGCCATGGCAGAACACTGACATTCCTGTCTTGCAGGAAATCATGCACAGAACGAGCAGTATGGCTGGTGGGTCATGTCAGGATGAGCCTGCAGGAAGGGTACCACATGAGGGAGGAGGATGTCTTCCCTGTACGCACAGCGTTGAGATTGCCGGCAATGACAACAAGCTCAGTCCGATGATGCTGTGACACACCGCCCCAGACCATGACGGACCCTCCTCCTCCAAATCGATCCCGCTCCAGAGTACAGGCCTCGGTGTAATGCTCATTCCATTCGATGCTAAACGCAAATCCGACCATCACCCCTGGTATCATTATCCCACGGAAAATATGGTTGTTTGAGAATATTTTGCCTATAGCAAAAGACAAAAAAGAAAGAAGTGGTAGGCTTATAGAAGCATTATGGGTCTATTCATAGACAAAACAGCTTAGCAGATAAACATATTTTAGATTTTCAGGAGTCGCATTGAATCAAGCTATTCATTTCAATGGAGGCTCCTCATAGGAGGAAGGGGAGGACCATCTTCCTCAAATAATTTCATAAACATAAAAATAGTGAAACATAATGAAACATGATTTTTTAGATTAAACTAAATTAAATATATTAATGTCACCAAATAATTGATTAAAACACACTTTTTGGCAATGAAGGTCTGCAGTAGCCTCAACGGCACTCTGTAGGGTAGCACCATGGTGTAGCCGGAGGACAGCTAGCTTCTGTCCTCGGACAGCTAGCTTCTGTCCTCCTCTGGGTACATTTACTTCAATACAAAACCTAGGAGGCTCATGGTTCTCACCCCTTCCATAGATTTACACAGTAATCATGACAATTTCCGGAGGACATCCTCCAACCTATCAGAGCTCTTGCAGCATGAACTGACATGTTGTTCACCCAATCAAAGGATCAGATAATGAATCTAGTACTGAAAGCATAAGCTACAGCTAGCTAGCACTGTAGTGCATAACATGTGGTGAGTAGTTGACTCAAAGAGAGAGAAAGACAATAGTTGAACAGTTAACAAATTAATTTCTTCAAAAATGAAGGAGAAGCGAGAGAGAGAGAGACAGATATTTCCTTCAATTTGTTTCACTTTCACTTAGCTAGCTAGTTTAGCCTACTTAAACACCCGGCTCAAACAGAGAGGGATGCTATGTTGGCTAGCTGGCTATGGCTATTCAACACTGGAACTCTTCCAAGTCAAGGTAAGCTTTTGGTTTTATGAATTTATTGCCACTGGGCCCGCCGGTGTAACTGCTTGTAGATTGTAAAAATTGAATAAAATTTTATTGGTCGTATACACTTATTTATTGCGGTTGTAACGAAATGCTTGTGTTCCTAGCCCCAACAGTGCAGTAATATCTAACAATACACAACTATACAAACAAATATAAGAAGTAAAAGAATATAAGACAAATAGAAAAATTAGGACAAGCAATGTCGGAGTCCGGAATATATATATATATATATATATATATATATATATATATACAGTATATCACAAAAGTGAGTACACCCCTCACATTTTTGTAAATATTTGAGTATATCTTTTCATGTGACAACACTGAAGAAATGACACTTTGCTACAATGTAAAGTAGTGAGTGTACAGCTTGTATAACAGTGTAAATTTGCTGTCCCCTCAAAATAACTCAAAACACAGCCATTAATGTTTAAACCGCTGGCACCAAAAGTGAGTACACCCCTAAGTGAAAATGTCCAAATTGGGCCCAATTAGCCATTTTCCCTTCCCGGTGTCATGTGACACATTAGTGTTACAAGGTCTCAGGTGTGAATGGGGAGCAGGTGTGTTAAATTTGGTGTCATCGCTCTCACACTTCCTCATACTGACTGGTCACTGGAAGTTCAACATGGCACCTCATGGCAAAGAACTCTCTGAGGATCTGAAAAAAAGAATTGTTGCTCTACATAAAGATGGCCTGGGCTATAAGAAGATTGCCAAGACCCTGAAACTGAGCTGCAGCACGGTGGCCAAGACCATACAGCGGTTTAACTGGACAGGTTCCACTCAGAACAGGCCTCGCCATGGTCGACCAAAGAAGTTGAGTGCACGTGCTCAGCGTCATATCCAGAGGATGTCTTTGGGAAATAGACGTATGAGTGCTGCCAGCATTGCTGCAGAGGTTGAAGGGTGGGTGGTCAGCCTGTCAGTGCTCAGACCATACGCCGTACACTGCATCAAATTGGTCTGCATGGCTGTNTGCTAAAGAAGCTGAGGGTAAAGGTGATGGACTGGCCAAGCATGTCTCCAGACCTAAACCCTATTGAGCATCTGTGGGGCATCCTCAAACGGAAGCTAGAGGAGTGCAAGGTCTCTAACATCCACCAGCTCCGTGATGTTGTCATGGAGGAGTGGAAGAGGACTCCAGTGGCAACCTGTGAAGCTCTGGTGAACTCCATGCCCAAGAGGGTTAAGGCAGTCCTGGAAAATGATGGTGGCCACACAAAATATTGACACTTTGGGCCCAATTTGAACATTTTCACTTAGGGGTGTACTCACTTTTGTTGCCAGCGGTTTAAACATTAATGGCTGTGTGTTGAGTTATTTTGAGGGGACAGCAAATTTACACTGTTATACAAGCTGTACACTCACTACTTTACATTGTAGCAAAGTGTCATTTCTTCAGTGTTGTCACATGAAAAGATATACTCAAATATTTACAAAAATGTGAGGGGTGTACTCACTTTTGTGATATACTGTATATATGATGGGCTGTATAGACAACATGGACAGTATATGGATAGAATATGTAGTATATCTGAAGAATAGTATATGTACAGCAATAGTTAGGATAGGCATTGACTAGAATACAGTATATATACAGTACCAGTCAAAAGTTTGGACACACGTACTCATTCAAGGGTCTTTCTTTATTTTTACTATTTTCTACATTGTAGAATAATAGTGGAGACATCAAAACTATGAAATAACACAAATGGAATCGTGTAGTAACCAACAAAGTGGTTTAAACAAATAAAATATATATATATTTGAGATTCTTCAAAGTAGCCACTCTTTGCCTTGATGACAGCTTTGCACACTCTTGGCATTCTCTCAACCAGCATCATGAGGTAGTCACTTGCATTTCAATTAACAGGTGTGCCTTGTTAATTTGTGGAATATCTTTCATTCTTAATGTGTTTGAGACAATCAGTTGCATTGTGACAAGGTAAGAGTGGTATACAGAATATAGCCCTATTTGGTAAAAGACCAAGTCCATATTATGGCAAGAACAGCTCAAATAAGCAAAGAGAAATGACAGTCCATCAATGCTTTAAGACATGAAGGTCAGTCAATCCAGAAAACCATCAAGCACTATTATTAAACTAGAGAGAGAGAGAGAGAGAGAGAGAGAGAATTATTATTTACTACCATTTTATATTATTATTTGTTATTGTTTATCATTTTATTACAATGTATATTGTATACATTGTTGCTTTGGCAATATTGACACAATGTTTTTCATGCCAATAAAGCAGCTTGAATTTGAATTTGAGAGTGAGAGAGGGAGAGAGGTAGTGTAAAGGTAGTGTAAAGGTAGTGTTAATAGGTAGTGATTATAGGTAGTGAGGAAATTAACAGATAGAGAAGGGTTTGAAGAGGCCTTGATGATGCCAAAGATATGACTTCTGAGCCAGATAAATAATTACTTTAGCCCACATCTTTCCACGTAATACATAAACAACAGAGTGTGCACGTGAGGACAAGCTCGTACCACGGTGGTCAAACAATGCCCTCTATTCACCAAGAGCCAGAGAGGGGAGAGGGGGAACGCACGACTCTCTCACTGTTAAACATTCTCTCTCTCTGGCCTGAACTATCATCATGCCTCAATAACCTCCAGAACAATCTGATCCCTCTCAACCGTCCCATAATCAAATAGGACAACAACCAACAACACCAACACTTCAGTTTGCAGCTCTATAACGGTTTAAAGCATATAGCCAATGTGAGTAGCCGATATGAGTAAGACCTTTAAACAGGTCAACATTCACAAGACCGCAGGGCCAGACGGATTACCAGGACGTGTACTGCGAGCATGCGCTGACCAACTGACAAGTGTCTTCACTGACATTTTCAACCTCTGCTTGACCCAGTCTGTAATACCTACATGTTTCACGCAGATCGCCATAGTCCCTGTGCCCAAGAACGTCAAGTTAACCTGCCTAAATGACTACCGACCCATAGCACTCACGTCTGTGGCTATGAAGTGCTTTGAAAGGCTGGTCATGGCTCACATCAACACCATCATCCCAGAAACCCTGGACCTACTCCAATTTGCATACCGCCCCAACAGATCCACAGATGACGCAATCTCTATTACACTCCACAATGCCCTTTACCACCTGGACAAAAGGAACACCTACGTGAGAATGCTGCTCATTGACTACAGCTCAGCGTTCAACACCATAGTGCCCTCAAAGCTCATCACTAAGCTAAGGACCCTGGGACTAAACACCTCCTTCCTGACCTGCCGCCCCCAGGTGGTAAGGGTAGGCAATAACACATCTGCCACTCTGAAGCTCTCTCTTATCTACTAACAATATAGCCCATCTCTGAAGCTCTCTGTCTCTCATTTACTAGCGATATAGCCCATCTCTGAAGCTCTCTCATTTACTAACAATATAGCCCATCTCTGAAGCTCTCTCTTATCTACTAACAATATAGCCCATCTCTGAAGCTCTCTGTCTCTCATTTACTAACAATATAGCCCATCTCTGAAGCACTCTGTCTCTCATTTACTAACAATATAGCCCATCTCTGAAGCTCTCTCATTTACTAACAATATAGCCCATCTCTGAAGCTCTCTCTTATCTACTAACAATATAGCCCATCTCTGAAGCTCTCTCATTTATTAACAATATAGCCCCTCTCTGAAGCTCTCTCTTATCTACTAACAATATAGCCCATCTCTGAAGCTCTCTGTCTCTCATTTACTAACAATATAGCCCCTCTCTGAAGCTCTCTCTTATCTACTAACGATATACAGTGAGGGAAAAAAGTATTTGATCCCCTGCTGATTTTGTAAGTTTTCCCACTGACAAAGAAATTATCAGTCTATAATTTTAATGGTAGGTTTATTTGAACAGTGAAAGACAGAATAACAGTACATGGCCCCGTCCATCCAAACACAAAAGAACTGTCAATCTCCCTCGGCCTGGGGCTCCATGCAAGATCTCACCTCGTGGAGTTGCAATGATCATGAGAACGGTGAGAAATCATCCCAGAACTACACGGGAGGATCTTGTCAATGATCTCAAGGCAGCTGGGACCATAGTCACCAAGAAAACAATTGGTAACACACCATGCTGTGAAGGACTGAAATCCTGCAGCGCCCGCAAGGTCCCCCTGCTCAAGAAAGCACATATACATGCCCGTCTGAAGTTTGCCAATGAACAGGACAACTGGGTGAAAGTGTTGTGGTCAGATGAGACCAAAATGGAGCTCTTTGGCATCAACTCAACTCGCCGTGTTTGGAGGAGGAGGAATGCTGCCTATAACCCCAAGAAAACCATCCCCACCGTCAAACCTGGAGGTGGAAACATTATGCTTTGGGGGTGTTTTTCTGCTAAGGGGACTGGACAACTTCACCGCATCAAAGGGACGATGGACGGGGCCATGTACTGTCAAAT
>QNTS01002313.1:139165-166082 GCA_003317085.1 Hucho hucho | reverse complement strand
GGTGGAGGGAGGTGAAGGGAGGTAGAGGGAGGTGGAAGGGAAGTAGAGGGAGGTGGAGGGAGTTGAAGGGAGTTGGAAGGAGGCAGAGGTCGTTAGAGCAGGATGGAGGGAGGTGAAGGGAGGTAGAGGGAGGTGAAGGGAGGTAGAGGGAGGTGGAGGGAGGTGGAGGGAGTTGGAGGGAGGTGAAGGGAGGTAGAGGGAGGTAGAGGGAGGTGGAAGGAGATGGAGGGAGGTAGAGGGAGGTGGAGGGAGTTGGAGGGAGGTAGAGGGAGATGAAGGAAGTTGGAGGGACGTGGAGGGTGTTGGAGGGAGGAAGAGTGAGTTAGAGGGAGTTGATGGAGGAAGGAAGGAAGACAGAGGGAGGTGGAGGGAAGTGGAGGATTTTACATTTGATGTAGAAATCTGCAGTCCTGTGGCGTGCACCAGAAAGGTAACAGGAACATGTTATCCCCCTCAGGGCTGACAGCTTAGACAGACATTATTGAGCAGAAGTGCTGATTGTCGGCTGAAATTACAGGTTTTTAAATCAAGTGGTAACTCACCACCCAGGACACACTGCTGTGCAAATGAAACACACTTTAAAAAACAATGGAATAGAATAACTTCGTTTTTACCAGAGAGAAAATTGGTTAACTTGTAAGAATGCATTACAGAAATGTATAATGCTCTAAGGTTTTCCAGAAGACCAACCTCTGAATCTAAATCGCCTTCCTATTCTCCCTCCTATCCTAGGTGACAGCGAGCCACACGGACCCCAGCCGTTACTATGGGAAGGAACTTAAACTAGCCAAGTCTCTGGCCCTGGTCCTCTTTCTGTTTGCCATCAGCTGGCTTCCTCTACACATCCTCAACTGTATCACGCTGTTCTGCCCGGACTGTAAAAACCCCATATTCCTTATCTACATCGCCATCCTGCTCACCCACGGCAACTCTGCCGTCAACCCCATCGTCTATGCATTCCGCATCAAGAAATTCCGGAATGCATTCCGTAAGATCTGGGAGCAGTATGTGCTGTGCAGGGACCCGGTGGGCAAGCTGCCCCAGAGAGGGAGTCAGAGGGGCCAGAGCGAAGTGGAGAGGAGGCTGAGGGCGAACGATGACGACGATGACGTCTGATCTGGTGATGAAGATGTCGGGATGTGAAGACACTGGATAATTAGTTCAGACGGATGTACATGAGAGCGGTTTCTACGTTGATTTGCCTGCTGGTTAGAGAAAGATGTGGAGGTGGTGGGAGGGACCCTAACCTCAGTTTGACCCCACACAATGAGGGCGTTCTTGCAAGGAATATTACAGACTGAGTATTGAAATGTTACCTCACACATGGTGGACTGGATTGGCTGAACTAACTATCCACAGGTGACTGGGTTCTGACACCATTGGTTATCTGATCTCTCTTAATTCTAAAATGAAGCAGAATGTCGTCACTCCTATATGACATTATCTGACCTGACGTAAGACAATACAACTGAACAGAACAATGGAGTCGTCAGCTCACCATGGTGATAAGGATTCCGAATTAAAAGGAAATGGCGGAACTACTAACAATGACTAACCATCTCCAATTGGCTTAGGGAACAATCATGTCTTATTGGCCAAGGGGCTTACGGAAGGTACCGATAGGATTTTTTAAAACTCAATCACTAAGTGTTCGTTAGTAGCACATACTGAACACTGTGCTACTTTTAAACATGACCCACATAGACTCTGGTCAAAAGTAGTGCACTATATAGGATGTCATTTAAGATGCACCCTATGACTACAGTATCGGTGTCAGATGGTTGGAGGGCAGGGCTGCTCCATCTGTGAACTTTGAACTGAACTAACAAAATCATGGCCTTTCTATACGGACAACGTCACATGATCACAAAGCTAAATGTCTCTCTCATTCTGTATAAGGAAGAGAAAAAGATAATTCGTCCGATACTGAAATGTCACATTCCATAGCCTTATGCACCACAGGGCACTGAGGGTCAGAAGCAGAGCCATATAGGCCCACTTTATATACATATATGGCTCTGGACAGAAGGACAAAGAGAGGGTTGTTTTGAAATTAAGAGTTTATTTCCAAATATGCGATATCCACCAATTTTTCACATTTGTGTTTTTTCATCTGAAAATATGACTTATGGGTACCTTCGTGTGTGTGTGTGTGTGTGTGTGTTTCTGTGTGTGTGTGTAACATATTCGTTTTCAGATTTTTAATTCATAGATTTTAGATGTGAATTAAATTGTTTTTTTTGCAAAACACTTTATATCCATTGTTTAGCTGGAATGGAATGTTTGTATCCTGTATATTTGACTGTGATATGTGGTTGTCTCACCTAACTAGCTTAATATGAATATGCACTAACTGTAAGTCACTCTGGATAAGAGCATCTGCAAAATGATTCAAATATCTAATGTAAATGTTTTACATAGAGATCTCATATTACTGTATGAATTATGTATGATTTGTATAGTTCTTTATTAAAAATGTAGTTATTAGTTACCTTAGACTGTGTAAAATCAGTACTACTTATTTCTCTGAGAGTGAGGCGGATATATAGCATTTTGCAAAAAAAGTGTACATTTTTGTCTCTGAAATTAAACCATCAAGTGATAAAATTGTAACAAATACATGTCTGTCATTGAACAACCCCTTGCCATGATAAGTGAAAAAACAATCGCTCTTTCACAAGTTCTTTAAACAATAAAATACAATTTCCCAATAAAATACAATTTCCCAACATTTCTGAAAACAGATATATAGTGTTTTGGAAATAAGCTCTTCTCTCTCTAACCTAGCCTGCACTCACTTTTCTATTTCGCTGCAGAAATTATAATATATGACGTTAAATAGAATGGTAAATGCAGCGATCAGGCTGGTTCAACCAGGCTAGGTTATGAAGGTGAATTGGGACAAAACTCAACTGTTCTGACCAGGTAAAATGTCACCAAACTGATTCAAGTGCCCTCCCTTTTCCATTTATCCAGACTGCATCACATACGGCCATGATTGGGAGTCCCATAGGGCGGCGCACAATTGGCCCAGCGCGGTCCGGGTTTGTTCTTAAATAAAGGTTAAATAAAAAAATTTACAGGAATGCGCACAGCAAGGGCATGTCTGGGTGACGCCGAGGTTCCCCTTGCAGGGCTTTCTCCTATAGAGCTCCAATTTTATGGAATGGTCTGCCTATCGATGTGAGAGACGCAGACTCGGTCTCGACCTTTGTCTTTATTGAAGACTCATCTCTTCAGTTGGTCCTATGATTGAGTGTAGTCTGGCCCAGGGGTGTGAAGGTGAACGGAACGGCACTGGAGCAACGAACCGCCCTTGCTGTCTCTGCCTGGCCAGTTCCCCTCTCTCCACTGGGATTCTCTGCCTCTAACCCTATTACGGGGTCTGAGTCACTGGCTTACTGGTGCTCTTCCATACCGTCCCTAGGAGGGGTGCGTCACTTGAGTCTCTGACGTGATCTTCCTGTCTGGTTTGGCGCCCCCTTTGGGTTCGTGCAGTGGGGGAGATCTTCGTGGGCTATACTCAACCTTATCTCAGGGTAGTAAGTTGGTGGTTGAAGATATCCCTCTAGTGGTGTGGGGGCTGTGCTTTGGCAAAGTGGGTGGGGTAATATCCTGCCTGGTTGGCCCTGTCCAGGGGTATAGGCGGACGGGGCCACAGTGTTTCCCAACCCCTCCTGTCTTTCCTATCTCAGCCTCCAGTATTTATGCTGCAGTAGTTTATGTGTCGGGGAGCTAGGGTCAATCTGTTATATCTGGAGTATTTCTCCTGTCTTATTATTTTTAACTAGGCAAGTCAGTTAAGAACAAATTCTTATTTACAATGATGGCCTAGGAACAGTGGGTTAACTGCCTTGTTCAGGGGCAGAACGACAGATTTTTACCTTGTCAGCTGAGGGATTCAATCTAGCAACCTTTCGGTTACTAGTCCAACGCTCTAACCACTAGGCAACCTGCCGCCCTACTTATCCGGTGTCCTGTGTGAATTTAAGTATGCTCCCTATAATTCTCTCTCTCTTTCTCTTCTCTCGGAGGACCTGAGCCCTAGGACCATGCCTCAGGACTACCTGGCCCGATGGCTCCTTGCTGTCTCCAGCCCACCTGGTCGTGCTGCTGCTCCAGTTTCAACTGATCTACCTGCGGCTATGGAACCCTGACCTGTTCACCGGACGTGCTACCTTGTCCCGGACCTGCTGTTTTCGACTCTCTCTCTCTACCGCACCTGCTGTCTCTAACTCTGAATGATCGGCTATGAAAAGTCAACTGACATTTACTCCTGAGCTGCTGACCTGTTGCACCCTATACAACCACTGTGATTATTATAATTTGACCCTGCTCATCTATGAACATTTGAACATCTTGGCCATGTTCTGTTGTAATCTCCACCCGGCACAGCCAGAAGAGGACTGGCCACCCCTCAGAGCCTGGTTCCTCTCTAGGTTTCTTCCTAGGTTCCTGTCTTTCTAGGGAGTTTTTCCTAGCCACCATGCTTCTAGATCTGCATTGCTTGCTGTTTGGGGTTTTAGGCTGGGTTTCTGTATAGCACTTTGTGACATCAGCTGATGTAAAAAGGGATTTATAAATACATTTGATTGATTTCTGGTCTTCTCTATGTTGTATGTTCGGCTGCAAACAGGACATCTCTCAAACTGTCACGACTTCCACCGACGGTGGCTCCTCTGCCTGTTCGGGCGGCGTTCGGCGGTCGTCGTCACCGGCCTACTAGCTGCCACCGACCCTCTTTTTCCTTTCCGTTGATTTTCTGTATTGTTTGCACCTGTTCCTTGTTTGTGTTTGTTGTTAGGGCTATTTAAGCCGGTTAAGCCCGCCTCCTTTTTGTGCGGGCTTGTTTTCTGTTTGTTGTTGTATGTGTTCTATTGATGAGTTTGGTGTCCTATATTTGGGCCGCTCTTCTGTAATTATTTCACCTATTTGTTTTGGCGTTGGACTTTTTGCGCACCGCATTAAAGTCGGTTTTCCTGTTACTCTGCTCTCTGCGCCTGACTCCGCACCCACCACTCCTAGCTGTCGTGACACAAACAACTGCAGCATACAATCCTCATAAACAATTGGGAGCCAGGCCCAGCCTTAAAAATGAGTTTTTCCCGACAAAAGGGCTTTATTACAGACAGAAATTCTCCTCAGTTTCATCAGCTGTCCGGGTGGCTGGTCTCAGAGGATCCCGCAGGTGAAGAAGCCGGATGTGAAGGTCCTGGGCTGGCGTGGTTACACATGGGCTGTGGTTGTGAGGCCGGTTGGACGTACTGCCAAATTCTCTAAAACAATGTTGGAGAAATTAACATTAAATTCTCTGGCAACAGCTCTGGTGGACATTCCTGCAGTCAGCATGCCAATTGCATGCTCCTTCAAAATGTTGACATCTGTGGCACTGTGTTGTATGACAAAACTGCACATTTAAGAGTGGCCTTTTATTGTCCCCAGCACAAGGTTCACCTGTTTAATGATCATGCTGTTTAATCAACTTCTTGATATGACACATCTGTCAGATGGATGGATTATCTTGGCAAAGGACAAATGCTCACTAACAGGGATGTAAACATATTTGTGAATAAAATATGAGGGAAATAAGCATGTTGTGTGTATGGACAATGTCTGGGATCTTTCATTTCAGCTGATGAAACACTTTACATGTTGCATATTTTGGTTCAGTTTACTTCGTCTTATGAGGTGGTGTTGACTGGGAGGGCCTGTGACAGGGTGACAAAACACAGCAAAGAGGTCAATTACATTTTGTTCTAAAGAAAGTACAAAGCTTTTTGCTAATGCACATCACAACCCAAATTACTGTACTAGTTGTATCTGCTTGGCTGGATAATTAACTTACTAGTTTATCAAACTGGGTCATTTTTAATACAACTTTTCACAAAACACATACGTTACCGTTTTCGATGAAGCCATCTTTGTCATCAGGGCAGTGAATTGGGTAAAGCTATTCTGAACAAAAATATAAACGCAACATGTAAAGTTGTTTCATGAGGTGAAATAAAAGATCCCAGAAATGTAAATCGTTGCAATTGTTGCATGTACAATTCTAGGTCGTCACTAGTTACCACAGTCATAAAGTCTGCCTATTTCTACAATCTATCTTCTTTAAATGTTATTTTAAACATAACCACACTGCTAACCTTATGCCTAAACCTTAAATTATGACCAAAAAGCTATTTTTGGTTTTCATAAATTTGTACAATATAGACAATTTTGACTTTGTGGCTATGGTAACTAGTGGACACCTTAAATCTATGCTTTACAGATGTAGATTGACTGTAGATCCAGATTGGATTAGATTAGAGATGAGGTAGCTACCACCATAGCTGCAGCCATTATGTAGTTTTGCCCTAGACAAAACATACGACACTTGTATGAGCTACGAACTAATTTGCAAATCCGATTTGTAGGCTAACGTTAGCTAGCCTGCCCCCGAAGCATTATCGAATGATAACTTTACATAACCAGCAGTATCTTGACAATAAACTTGTATGAGTTACAACCTAACTAAATTGTAATGCGGTAGCTACCTACAGTACGCTAACGTTAGCTACCCTGCCTCACTAGCTAACGTTAGCTAGTTTGCCCCGCTTTATTAAAAAATATTGTTTTAATTTTATTTCATTTCAAATTACAATACAATAACAAACAAAAAGGACATCACTATACTCAGAGTTGGGTAGGTTACTTTTTAAATGTAATCCGTTACAGTTACTAGTTACCTGTCCAGAATTGTAACCAGTAACGTAACTTTTGGGTTACCCCAAACTCAGTAACTTAATCTGATTACATTCAGTTACTTTAAGATTACTTTCCCCTTAAGAGGCATTAGAAGACAAAAATGTATGTTACCAATTGAACCACATCTATTGCAGGATAAATCAATGTTAAAGTTTACATAGCTGGCCGTATATGGATGTTACATTTTACTTTATGGGGTTTTTATGTAGGCTTCTTCTAACCCATCGCTTTCTATTACATATAATACGATTAAATGATATCTTTACATGAATATATATAATTTATAAATCCAAAAATGGATGTAGCAACTACAAATTGCCCCTTTAAGTTTATCAAAAGTGTGCGAGTTTGAGCATGTGTCCATTAGGCCTATGGATTCATTTATTTTATCAGCATGAATTAGTTTGAGCAATAGAAGCCCGACTTTTATAGCCTGGGATCCGCACTGTGCAGCTGTTGCAAGAACGCATTTTTCACTGGCTGTCCACTGGTTTGAAAAACAATGATTGACAGGCACCTTAAACTTACCTTAAACTTCTTGAATTCAACTATTATTGGGTTAAAATACACATTTAAATTTGCGAACAGCCATCCACAACAACCACAATCCGTAAGGCATAAATAAGTAAACGAGAGAGCAGCAGTGTGATTCACATCAACGCGCGATATCGCCGTAGACTACACCACTGCTGTCATCCTTACCTCCAAGCGTTTATTCAAATTGGATAATCTTTGGATGCCGACAGCAGTCGCACCATTGGAAGAAATTAGCTTGGACTGTAGCCTACAAAAGTATATTCCTGCTTTTTTCCCTTGATCCATCAAACACATTTGGTGTGTCTTCATAGCGGTCAGACTCGCTCAGGTGGAACAAATGTAAATGTGCGCCTTTTTTCAATGCTGTTTTGAATGTCATTGAGAAAACAGAGAAGTGTCAAACATTTTTTTCGCAAACAACCTCTCTGAATTCAAAAGTAATGATCAAAGTAATCATCTAGTTTTTCAAAAGTATCTGTAATGTAATACAATATTTTTGATGGTAACGTAACGGATTACAGTTACCTGTTTTTTTGTAATCCCTTACATGGAATCTGTTACTCCCAGGCGCGGACTGAAACAATAATTCTGGCCGGGAATTTGACTCCATCCCAGGCCACCCTGTTCATGCAAACCACCAGAATGCTAATTTTGTAGGCTAACCCTATTTGTTGATGTAACGGGTACCAAACTAGCTGGAAATTTGGCCACAATGTTCATCTGGGAAGAAAGTTATCCACATTACAAAATACAAACATTTGGGACTGACCAACAAGTAGCCTATCTGAACACTGAGTTTTCAAGGCTTATGGGTGCACCCTAAAAAACTCACTAGGAATACACCAATCATAGCACATACAAATGTACAAGGCTAGACACACAAAACAATTAGCCTACACTTTTTAAAAAGACAATGAGATATACAGAGTTAGCTCAAATGTTCAAATGATTATCTTTATATTCAAGCATATCAAAGGTATAAAAAAACTTCACACACATTCACTGAACTTGAACATAAGCTACAACAATGTAAGTAAGTATAATACAAAAGTCGAAAAACCACTCCTCTACAAAAAAAAATTGATTACAATGTTCCCTCACTGGTGTCCATAAAGCAAACAGCACAAAAATATCCACATCTATACACTGAGTCAATGAAATTGAACATAACTGCAAGTATAATACGAAAGTCCAAAAAACATGCCTCTGTACAACAGCTTTAACTCACAGCAAATGTTCTTTCCCCCTTGTCAGCCTGTTAAGGAAGAGTCCTAGCATAGCTACTTCAGACTAACCAGGAATTAATTACCACTAGTGACAATATAAGCTCAAGAAACTTGCCATGATTGTCGGCCATGTTTTCCAAGTTATATGCAGCTTTGTGTCTGTGTCCTCTGTAGCTAAGCCCACATTTACCAATAACTTTAACTACATCAATCACACGTTCCATGACCTGCCTCCTCTTTCTGAACGGGTCTCATTGAACTGACATTTGCTTATCACTCAGAAGGGTACGGATGTCTGCTTTTCTGTCTCTGACGAAAAAAGCTTCTGCACTTTCTCTATGGGTCTTGCTTCTCTCAGAAGTAGAGAAGCCTGCCCATACTCTCTGATGGGCAGGCCTGTTTCCAGGCCTGCATGACTCATTTGACAAATGCACTATCACTGGCTGAAGGTTTTGCAAATGCAAGTCATACTGAGCAGAACAAGGAGTGAGTTACTTCATTGTATGTCAGCCATTTTCTGTTTGTGCCATCTTTGGAGTGGAATATGACATTAATGACATTGACCTTGCAACCTTCCGGTTACAAGTCCAAAGCTCTAACCACTAGGCTACCTGCCACCCCGCAACCATTAGTGTATCAGTAGGCTACATTAATACAGCTCTGAGAAAAAGAGTTGTCCCTTAATTTTGTGTGGTCTCTAATTTTTCCCAGAGCTGTATATTATTGTAGTAACTTGTAATGCTGGTACTAATGGCGCTAATGATCTTTGTCATTGCTTAGGCTGTGTCACACAACCTACTGTGTTACGTTCATGTATGTATTACGGTTACGTTCCTGTAGCCTGTTTCTCTGTACAGTGCATGTGCACTTTCCGTAGCTTATGTGGCATGAGTCATGACCGAATGCTGGCAAGTCCATAGTCCATATTTTACTAGTTGAAACATATTGCCTTCAATGTCATATTCTGATCGCTATGTTGCACTCATTGCTAAGATATAATTCCTCCACGAAGACGTAAGACGTGCGAACTGTTTCGCCTAGCCGCCGTTGTGTCATTATAATTAGCTAGGCTACTTAACTAGCCATGCTGGGTGTTGTGTGTCAGTGTGTGTTTTAGCTAGTGTTTTTGACTGACCTGGTCCCTTACTGGCGAACATGTCGCTTATTTTTGCAGCATTTAGCTGCGTCTGTGGCAAGGGACTTTCTCTTTTTTTAATGATCTCCCTCTCTGCTCCACCTTTCCTTTTCTGACCGTCCATTTCGCCGTGCGACTTGTCTAAGATGTTATCTGTAGTGAAGCAGGTAGACGTCGTGACCTTTTTTTGCGCAGGGACACTGCAGCGAGAGAGTGAGAGTCGCGCCTGATGTGTGGATTCTCCGTCAACTCATTCCTGCTTGCTATATTATCGCTGGTCAAGTTGACTATTCACGGCAGGCCAAAACGACCCCCGGGTCACCGGGAAATGTCCCGGTGCTCCCGACGGCCAGTCCGCCATTGGTTACTCCCCAACCCTGACTTCACGTATATTTTCTCTGAAGAAACATAAAATAACATTAAAGTAAAATAATAAAATCACTACACTTGAATTTAGTTCAAGTAAAAAAAAAAAAAGTTCAGGGTTACAATTGTACAAACATATGATAGAGTTGTAAGAATAGTGTTTTTTGTTGTTGTTATTGACAAATTCTAGAGATTTCAAGTAAAAATGTTTTGCATTTGAGGACAGATTTCAAATATTTGTTTTTGTGTTTATAAAATTTACCAGAGAGAATTAAGAAATTAACGACTATTTCAGAAGTTTTGTTTTCATTTGAATAATAACATATTACATCTTTCATTGTAAATACATTAGTCTTATTAATGAAATACAAAATGTAGATACTCGCTCCAAAATAACTTTACAGAGTCACACTCATAGAAAATGTGTATATAGTTTTCCCTTCTTAATCACAGAAAAGGCATATGTCCTCTAAATCCATGAATTTATTATCGCAAGGGTATATTTTGTGAAAGATTATAAAATTAATATATTTTACTTTATTTGATATACAAAATTTGTGAGGGAGCAACCAAGCTTTATTTCATTCAATTTCAGTAATATATGCATTCCAGAAGAATTTCCCTCTAAGAGATCTGGTTCCTGGAGTTAATTAAAAAGTAATCTTAAGAATGTATTATTACATTTCTTATCCAGCAGGGGGCAACCTTCTAACATAAATTGTGCATCTATCTTTACATGTTCTCCAAAACACAAATGAGATTTCATTAATTAAGTAAATCCTGACGGTATTGCTTTGCATATATAATTAAATTCTTTATAATGTATTGGGAAGTTATATGTTTCTAAGACCTTTCTATAAGAGAAAGTACCGGTCAAAAGTTTTAGAACACCTACTCATTCAAGGGTTTTTCTTTATTTTTCTACTATTTTCTAAATTGTAGAATAGTACTGAAGATACCAAAACTATGAAATAACACATATGGAATCATGTAGTAACCAAAGAATTGTTATACAAATCAAAATATATTTTATATTTGAAATTCTTATACTGGCTCTCATGAGGACCACTGCAGGAAAGGAAGACCCAGAGATACCTCTGCTGCAGAGGATAAGTTCATTAGAGTTACCAGACTCAGAAATTGCTGCCCAAATAAATGCTTCACAGAGTTCAAGTAACAGACACATCTCAATATAAAATGTTCAGAGAAGACTGCGTGAATCAGGCCTTCATGGTCGAATTGCTGCAAAGAAACCACTACTAAAGGACACCAATAATAAGAAGAGACTAACTTGGGCCGAAAAACACAAGCAATGGACATTAGACAGGTAGAAATCTGTACTTTGGTCTGATGAGTCCAAATTTGAGATTTTTGGTTCCAACCGCCGTGTCTTTGTGAGACGCAGAGTAGGTGAACGGATTATCTCTGCACGTGTGGTTCCCATCGTGAAGCATGGAGATGTGATGGTGTGGGGGTGCTTTGCTGGTGACGCTGTCTGTGATTTATTTAGACTTCAATGCACACTTAACCAGCACGGCTACCAGAGCAATCTGCAACGATACGCCATCCCATCTGGTTTGCGCTTAGTGGGACTATCATTTTGTTTTTCATCAGGACAATGACCCAGCACACCTCCAGGCTGTGTAAGAGCTATTTGACCAAGAAGGAGAGCAGAGTGCTGCACCAGATCGGGCCTCCACAATCACCCAACCTCAACCCAATTGAGATGATTTGGGATGAGTTGGACTGCAGAGTGAAGGAAAAGCAGCCAACAAGGGCTCAGCATATGTAGGAACTCTTTCAAGACTGTTGGAAACACATTCCGTGTGATGCTGGTTGAGAGATGCCAAGAGTGTGCAAAGCTGTCATTAAGGCAAAGGGTGGCTACTTTGAAGAATCTCAAATATATGTTGGTTTGGTTACTACATGATTCCATATGTGATATTTCATAGTTTTAATGTCTTTACTATTATTCTACAATGTAGAAAATAGTAAAAATGAAGAAAAACCCTTGAATGAGTAGGTGTGTCCAAACGTTTCACTGGTATTGTGTATATATATTTCTTTACTGACAAATTAAATCAATCAATTCATCAACCAAACTGTGCAGCGGACATTTTATGAATAGTAAGACATTGTTACAAAACACCAAAAGGTTCAATGACATTAAAAGATTGTCAAGCCAAGCATTTGATATTGTGTAGGGAGGGATGTATTTTCTGTTTGTCGAGATTGAGTCTATTTATTGTGGTGTTGAAAACGCAAACCATGATATTGAAGCTCCCAAAGTCGGTATGCTTTGTTTATTGGTTGTGTGGTGCATTGGCACAGAAAATTGTTGGTGATGCAATAATTATTTTTTGCATATATTTTATATAATTATAAATATGGCATCAAAATGTTGAAAATGTGATGTCACCCTAGCTGATTATTGTCTGCAGCCGGCTCTGATCATCATGTAGGTCTAGTGAAACAGGCAGGGAGATTGAGTGTGACCGTGGTGGTCAGCGAACCCTCAATCTTCTGGCTCTTAGCCCTGCGTGGCATCGACTGTGCCACAAAATAATGCTGAAGTGTCAAAGTTGATGTCCACTTTTATAAAAACAGGAACGCTGTTATTATTTGTGGTTGTAAACATTCTTTAGAATAAATTATATGAGGGAGGAGGGTTTGGACATTTAAGACACCTTGAGTTGGAACAGCCCTTCCAGTAAAGTTCAAACTGTGCCTAAAGGAATGTTGTTTGACTTATTAAAGAACTCAAGAATTGAAATGTCTTTCATTGAATAGAACAAGCAGGCTGTCTTCCTACAGAATGAACCAAATGCAGAATGACAATATAAATCGTGTTCATTATCACACCAGAACACTTGAGTCAAGGCCCTGAGACTTCACAACAAAGCTCCATGTTTTATTGAAACCAGAAAGACAGAATTACACACAACTAATTTACAATAGAAAAAAAAAGGTTACAATAAAACCTTATCTACTTTCTAATTCCCTTTGGTCCATTTACACATGGTGCAGTGCATCTTTAATAAAGGTGAAGTGACTGTAAATGGTATGAGTCAGAGTTGACATTGAAACAATGTTGACTTTGACCAGCAGCACTTTGTACTACTGGAGTGTTCCCTCTACAATCTCTGATGAAGTCTACAAAACTATAAAAAAAGAAAACTCTTACCTCACAGTTGGTTAACACTAATTTGTTTTCTTAACGCATATCATATTTGACTTTTTCCTTTTACTCAAATCAAGATTAGCTAACACCAGCAACACACACATTTAAACTCATACATTGATTTGTTGAGCAGAGCTATCAATAAGCATGTTTAACAAGCACTGAGTGATCGAGGATAAGAGCATATTAGAAAACATGGTCAAACAAGTCATGAAACTTTTCAGGTTACATCAAGGGATGCATGACTCAGTGACGGTTCACTTTCAAGTATTTAACGTCACAGCTTCGGTGATTACATGGACTTTTATTGTAAGGTATTTTATTAGGTCACAGTTGATTCTGACATTAAATGAAAGATGGTCCATCGGCTTAAAAAAATTAAAGCTTGTGATTATCTGGTAACTTGCTTCTATTGTTTAGGAAAAGGCTTCAAAAGTACAAAACATTGCAACCGATTTTTTTTCTACAAAAATATATTGCTTGTTTTGACAATGTGATGTAAAAATGCCATGGATTGCAATACGTCATGATTCCAATATGCAACGTTACTTCAGATGCAGGTGCCCATTGCTTTTAACAAGGAGAAAGGACGGTCAAGGCAGCGGCGACGGATGACATCTTCTCCATGTTTTTATACCATAGTAACTTGATCCTGAAAAACAACCAACAAAATAAAAGCATAATACATCAGTCATTAAGGGACTGAAACAGACTTCATTGGTACTCGGACTGAGAAGGAACTGAATCCATGCCAGACTGTCTCTCTGCCAAAGCAGGTAGAACCTCATGCCAGGTACAGTGGGGAAAAAAAGTATTTAGTCAGCCACCAATTGTGCAAGTTCTCTCACTTAAAAAGATGAGAGGCCTGTAATTTTCATCATAGGTACACTTCAACTATGACAGACAAAATGAAGAAAAAAAATCCAGAAAATCACATTGTAGGATTTTTAATGAATTTATTTGCAAATTATGGTGGAAAATAAGTATTTGGTCAATAACAAAAGTTTATCTCAATACTTTGTTATATACCCTTTGTTGGCAATGACAGAGGTCAAANCTTTTTGGTAAAAACTCAACTCGTCGTGTTTGGAGGACAAAGAACACCATACCTACTGTGAAGCATGGGGGTGGAAACATCATGCTTTGGGGCTGTTTTTCTGCAAAGGGACCAGGACGACTGATCTGTGTAAAGGAAAGAATGAATGGGGCCATGTATCGTGAGATTTTGAGTGAAAACCTCCTTCCATCAGCAAGTGCATTGAAGATGAAACGTGGCTGGGTCTTTCAGCATGACAATAATCCCAAACACACCGCCCGGGCAACGAAGGAGTGGCTTCGTAAGAAGCATTTCAAGGTCCTGGAGTGGCCTAGCCAGTCTCCAGATCTCAACCCCATAGAAAATCTTTAGAGGGAGTTGAAAGTCCGTGTTGCCCAGCGACAGCCCCAAAACATCACTGCTCTAGAGGAGATCTGCATGGAGGAATGGGCCAAAATACCAGCAACAGTGTGTGAAAACCTTGTGACGACTTACAGAAAACGTTTGACCTCTGTCATTGCCAACAAAGGGTATATAACAAAGTATTGAGATAAACTTTTGTTATTGACCAAATACTTATTTTCCACCATAATTTGCAAATAAATTCATTAAAAATCCTACAATGTGATTTTCTGGATTTTTTTTCCTCATTTTGTCTGTCATAGTTGAAGTGTACCTATGATGAAAATTACAGGCTTCTCTCATCTTTTTAAGTGAGAGAACTTGCACAATTGGTGGCTGACTAAATACTTTTTTTCCCCACTGTATGATGATACAGGTTTACTGAGTCACCACAGCTTCAAAACTTACAATAGGTATAAATCTGTTTAACACAGCAAAGTCATCACAGCTTCTGAATAGCAGGCAATAAAACAACATTTCTTTAGCTTGGTTATAAACACGACAAGGTGAAATCTTAACACTGAGACAATAGTCTGTTTATGTCGATGACCTTCACAATGGTAACGGTCAGCTACATGTTGGGAGCTGGCCACGTCTTGCTACCTCTAACACCAGTACAATAATGGCTAACAGCAGCAGATTTAAACAGCTACAGACAGTATCTATGAAAAGAAACAAAACAGGAGTGCTGCTGAGTCAAAATGTGAGAGTAAATCTCTGAAGTGGTTCTGTGGAAAAGGCATTGTTTAAACTGCTTCATAGTTAAGGACAGCTTAGTGAACCTTACTGAACATCACATTTCTAAGGAAGTTATGCAATGAAGTCGCAGCCTGTCTGACTTAAATCGCTCAGGTCCTTTAGAAACGCACAGTATTTCCACTGGCAGGAAACTAGAGTGAATTGAAGCAGGTAATCAGTAACTAAGTCTAATACACCTGTCTGACTGACATATTCAGACCCCTTCCCTTTCAAACGTTGTTGCGTTACAGCCTTATTTTAAATTAATTTAAGAATGTGTTTTCTTCAATCTAGAAACAATACCCCATAATGACAAAGCAAACAGTTATTTTTAGAAAATGTATTTTAAAAAAGAAAAGAAAAATGAAATACCTTAATTTAAGTATTCAGACCCTTTGTTATGACATTCGAAATTGAGCTCAGGTGCATCCTATTTCCATTGATCAACCTAGAGATGTTTCTATAACTTTATTGGAGTCCACCTGTGGTAAATTCAATTGATTGGACATGATTTGGAAAGGCACACATCTGTCTATATAAAGGTCCCACAGTTGACAGTGCATGTCAGAGCAACAACCAAGACTCTACAAATACAGGTGTGGCAACCTTCTGGCGTCATACCCAAGAAGACGCGAGGCTGTAATTGCTGCCAAAGGTGCTTCAACAAAGTACTGAATAAAGGGTCTGTATTAGGGATGCACGGTATATCGGTGAACATATCGGAATCGGACAATATTAGCTAAAAATGCCAACATCTGTATCGGCTCGTTTAACGCCCCGATGTGCAAAACCGATGTCAAAGCTGACGTGCATACCTATATAAACGTAGGTACATGATGTAATAACGCTGCGTCAAATTTTGTGCTATGTGCAACACAGCATTCCTAAACTAGCCCACAATGTCGGCTGTGTGGATCGAGCAGTCATTTGAAAGAGTAACAAAATTTCAGCGAGACAACTCAAAAGTCTAAATCCATTAAAGCCAAGAATGGAATTCATTGCCCTTGACAATCAACCGTTCTCTGTCGTGGGTGATGTTGGCTTTCGCAGACTGGGCGAGCACTGGTACACACTACCAAACGCGCTATTTTTCAGATGTTGCCCTACCAGAGTTACACAGTAATGGAGTCACTGCTATTAGCTTCACGACATACATACTATGGAACGCCGTTTGGGTCTTTGCGTGTCAAAAAAGATACAGTAGCACTGTCAAAGCTATACAAAAAAGTCTGCAAACTGGTCACGAACGATGTGTTTACAATACCGCGTTGGTAATAAAGCATTATTTGTTCGACCGCAACTTCTGGGGTAGCTAGCTTTAGCTTGGTACCTAGCTAGCACCAATACAAGCAGCCTGAAAACAATGACCAGTAGAACCTGCAGTCATTTTCATTATTCTTAGCAATGATTTAGGAATCCTTGTGAGTAAGTATTAGCTAGGTTGCCACTTGAACTTCAGTTCATGAAAATAAATAGCTAGTCAGCAACTTAACCCGGTTGCCCAAAGCTAACGTTATAAGCAGCCAGCTAGCTTCATCTGGCTAGTGAGGCTCGACCCCACCGGGTTGTGTTGTGAAGCTAGCCGAAATAAGGATTAGGCATAATAGTGGAATTTGCAGTTTGCTATCAAAATAAAAGTATGTAATTGACAGTAATGCAAATGAATACAAATAGTAGAATTATGCCATACTTTTATTTTGAAGGCTAACTGCAAAGTCCACTATTACGGCTAATCCTTATTGTGGCTAACTTCGCATAGATGGGCCGGACCCATCCACCATTAATCAAATAAGAAGTGTCTTATGAATTAGGGTTATTTTATATGACACCTAGCTATATAGTTAGCTAGCTAACTATAGCTACAGAAACAGATGTGTTATTTGACACGTCAAATAGTGTTATTTGACGTGTATCGTTTTTGACACACAAAGACCCAAACGGCGTTCCATAGAAATCCTGGTTGAGAATGAAACGACTGTACAAATGAACATTGAAACAGCACAGAAAGTAAATGAAAGAAATAGGTTTTGATTATATTTTACTGTTAAACAGGAACATACGTAAATGCCAACAAAATAACTTGTTGGTCAGTGTGGTGTGTGTGTAACCTTTAACTAGGCAAGTCAGTTAACAACAAATTCTTATTTACAATGATGGCCCGGACGACGCTGGGCCAATTGTGCGCCGCACTATGGGACTCCCAATCACGGCCGGATGTGATACAGCCTGGATTTGAACCAGGGACTGTAGGGACGCCTCTTGCACTGAGATGCAGTGGCTTAGACGGCTGTGTCCATGTGTGTTAACTATTTAACTGTACTAGAATGCTTAAAAGGTCACTAAAATTGTAAATATCAGTTATCTGTATAGTTTTTTTTGGCAAGGAAAATATCGTATCGGCCAAAAATGTAATGTCGGTGCATACTTATATAAACGTTTTCTTTTTAATAAATTTGCACAAAAAAAATAAAAAAATGTTTTTGATTTGTCATTATTGGGTATTGTGTATAGATTGATGGGGAGGGGGAACAATTTAATCCATTTTAGAATAAGGCTGTAACGTAGCAAAATGTGGAAAAAGTCAAAGGGTCTGAATACTTTCTGAATGCGCTGTATCATCGGAGAGAGTACTGTCACGGGTACTAGTATATTGTCACATGTACTAGTAACGGTATCATTACCATCACTGCTGTTACACCCAGCAGGGTGGGTGGGTTGAGAACCACCATCAATACCACTGGGACTCCCACTGGTAGCAGTAGTAGTGCTGTTATTACTATAATGTTAGAGCAGTCCATTTGTCTTCAAGGCAAAGTAAACACACAAGCATTTCTTGACGAAAGTGTAAACTACAACTGTATGCAAATAGAAGCTAAATTAAAAACAGATGACCTTTCTCCATGCAAATAGCTGCTCACTGTCATCTTGTGACTAAGTGTTTCCTGTACCATCTGCAATGAGGCTTTGTAAATGCCAGTAAGGCCCAGGCAACATTGCAATAACCCCACCAGTCATAAAATACATGCCTGAACATGTCCTGAGGGTTTACATAACTCATGGGTATTTATTTGGTACTCACCCATCCTCCCTGCTGGTTGATCCAGCCTGCCAGCCGGGTGTTAATGAAGGCAGCCATACAAGACTGGATGGTGGCTCTAAGGTCAGGACAGGTCTTCTTTACGTACAGACCCAGGGCCATGGAGGCCCTCAGCAGCTGCATCTCAGGCACCAGCTCCGCTCTCTGGGCCGCACACAGGCTGTCCACGCTATGTGCAAACTCCTCCACCACCTGGGGAGGGAGGGAGGGAGAGAGAGATATGGAGGACAGGCTGTTACCCTCGAACTCCAGGGCGTTGTCGTTTTCACAATGATTCTGTAAACGCATGTATCTCAAGTTCTGCCCTATATGATAGTTCAGCCCCAGAGCTACAAAAATTCAGAGGAATATGAGAATAGTGTATTACACTATTCTCATATCGTGTTCTAACTGGGCCTTTTACTGAGTCAAACGTGTTGCATAGTGCTTTGTGGGTTATTTATTTAAGACCCTTAGGCCAGACAAAATTGATTCACTGTTTAAGGATTCCCCCCCCCAGAAAAGTGAGGCGAGCGAGATAAAAAAAATACATGAAGTGCATAAGGAATAACAGTACTTTACCACATTGTCCTAGGCTATATGGACATGAACAATAAGATATATATTCAATTTCAGACTGATTTTCTGATTATTAATATAAAAATGAACATTATTCACATAGAATATCTAATTATATTATACATCCTATCATATTCCAAAATGATTGAAAAATAATGTAATGTATGAATGTATTATAAGTTCATTAATCTACTTAATTGTATAGCCTAACAAATTCAAGAATGATTGCCAATAAATAATTGTAATCAAATTTAAATGTTGATGCATAATAATGAGTTCATTACCTGAATGCATCTCTATAGCCTAGGCGTTCACAAAATATTAATACAAATATGATTAGGCCTCTCAGACTAGTAGGCCTTGTAGAAAGAGGGTCAATCATGTTAGGTCTGCCAAATTAATGTAGCATTGGAAAAAAATACATAAAACCAGCCATAGAGTATAATAACCTATCATCATCATCATCAACATAAAACATGTAGTTTATAGATGCACAATTTTAAGCATCAATCTATATAGATCAAGCGTGACTAAATTCGAGCCCAGTAACTTTGCTCACCGCATTCTCCTTCGATTGTCTCGTCTGGCTCCCATGAAAAGCCCCAGCTGCTGATCTGCACAATGTGCGTACGTGCCACTGGCGATATACTTGGCTTGACATGCTAGCTGTTCTCCGAGGAGCATCATCACTTCAAACGCTTTCCGTCGTGGTGTTATCGGTTGGCCTACTACTACTGGTAGTACCGGTAAAATCTAAATTATGAATCGCAAATCACCATACAGCTGACACACTTCGATTTCATCAATCATTTTGACTTCAATTTGGTTGTCCAAAATACTATCAGCTTGCACTGCATCTTTGCTGATGAACGCCCTGGTCTCTGGCCAGTCAATTGGTTAAATTACATTGTTGTTTCGTCTATTAATCGCTTCCAATAGATCTGAAAATGATGCAATAACCATGAATTTAACCGACGGTTTGTTTATAATGAGGGACGTTCCACGTTTAACATGGACACGTAAATATTAGGAATTTTCGCTGGCTTCAGCCATGACTGCATGAGAGAAATGAAACATCTGCCCGGCGCCTGCAGGTGCAGCGTGTGTGTTTCACTGTCCAATCCGAGGCTTGAACATGATCTGAGGCTGTTTGGTCTCTGGGGCATCAATTTGGGAAAGGCTGCATGGAGAGCGCAGATAGTGCACCAAAAACAAAGAGCCGCATATATTGGCCCAAAAATAACACATCAGATGTAATTCAACTTTGTCCGGCCTTACCAAAGAACCTAACCACACACGCCACAAATGTCTAAGTTCCGCGTCTCTAGGAAATGAAACAATCAAATTAGACACCAATGCACTGTACATGTATGATTCTGCACTGGCAGTGCCTTCACACAATTTCAAAACTACTACCAAAGAATGTAATGTAGCCTACGTTACTACGTTTGGAAGTCTCAAATGTTCGGCAAACTGGAGAAGTTCATTTTATGTATACTGAACAAAAATATAAATGCAACATGTAAAGTGTTTGGTCCCATGTTTCATTATCTGAAATAAAAGATCCCAGAAATGTTATATAGGCACAAAAAGCTTAATTCACTCCAATGTTGAGCAAAAATGTGTTTACATCCCTGTTAATGAGCACTTCTCCTTTGCAAAAATAATCCATCCACCTGACAGGTGTGGCATATCAAGAAGCTGATTAAACAGCATGATAATTGTTTTATTTTATTTATTTAACTAGGCAAGTCAGTTAAGAATAAATTCTTATTTACAATGACTGCCTACACCGGACGATGCTGGGCCAATTGTGCGCTGCCCTATGGGACTCCCAATCACGGCCAGATGTGATACAGCCTGGATTCGAACCAGGGACTGTAGTGACGCCTCTTGCACTGAGATGCAGTGCCTTAGACCGCTGCGCCCCTAGGGAGCCCCATCATTACACAGGTACACCTTGTGCTGGGGATGATAAAAGGGCACTAAAATGTACAGTTGTCACAACACAATGCCACAGTTAAGGGAGCGTGCAATTGGTATGCTGACTGCAGGAATGTCCATCAGAGCTGTTGCCAAATAATTAAATGTTAATTTCTCTACCATAAGCCACCTGTAACGTTGTTTTAGAGAATTTGGCAGTACGTCCAACCTCAATCGCAGACCACGTGTAACTACGCCAGCCCAAGTCTCAGGGAAGCGCATCTGCGTGCTCGTCCTCCTCACCAGGGTCTTGACCTGACTGCAGTCCGGCATCGTAACCAACTTCAGTGGGTAAATGCTCACCTTCGATGGCCAATGGCACGCTGGAGAAGTGTGCTCTTCAGCGATTAATCCTGGTTTCAACTGTACCAGACAGATGGCAGACAGTGTTTGTCGTTGTGTGGGTGAGCGGTTTGCTGATGTCAAGGTTGTGAACAGAGTGTCCCATGGTGGCGGTGAGGTTATGGTATGGACAGGAATAAGCTAAGGACAACAAACACAATTGCATTTTATCAATTGCAATTTGAATGCCGAGATCCTGGAGGCCCATTTTTGTGCCATTTATCCGCCACCATCACCTCGTTTCAGCACTATAATGCATAGCCCCATGTTGCAAGGATCTGTACACAATTCCAGGAAGCTGTAAATGTCCCAGTTCTTCCATGGCCTGCATACTCACTAGGCATGTTACCCATTGAGCATGTTTGGGATGTTCTGGATCGACATGTACGACAGCGTGTTCCAGGTCCCGCCAATATCCAGCAACTTCGCACAGCCATTGAAGACGAGTGGGACAACATTCCACAGGCAACAATCAACAGCCTTATCAACAGCCTGTGAATTAGATGTGTCGCACTGCATGAGGCAAATGGTGGTCACACCAGATACTGACTGTTTTTCTGATCCACACCCCTACTTTTTTTTGTTTGTTAAGGTATCTGTAACCAACAGATGCATATCTGTATTCCAAGTCATGTGAAACCCATAGATTGGGTTTAATGAATTTATTTCAATTGACAGATTTCCTTATATGAACTGTAACTCAGTAAAATCTGTGAAATGTTGCGTTATATTTTTGTTCAGAGCAAAAGGTGTCTAAAGTGAAACACAAACAGTAACATTGCTACACTAGGTTGGACTACTGCTATAGTCTGTGACTCAGTTGGGAGTGTACAGAGTTAATGTACGGCAGCAGTGACTCAACAACAAGCTAGAGTTGTCCCTTCCTAGTTGCCATGCAGGACTTGTAAACACCTGCATTATGTCTGAGGAACAGACTACTTCCGGTAAACAATAATTCTAAATTAAAACTCTTCCTGGTTCAGAATGTTCCATCTGTGTGCTCTACCATCATGTGATAATTACATTTTTCTAACCCCACATTATCACACACTTCAAGAGGTACTATTTCATGACACATGTAGCACCAACACTATACACATGTCTGTCTAACTATTTAACTAGGCCAATGGTTGTATGTAGGCTCCAAACAGGAATATTGTGGGGTTTGACAAGGCATTATTGTGTGTGTGTGGGCGCATGTGTCATATTATTCAAATGAGGGGTCTAATCCCGAATCCTGATTGGTTAAAAGCGCACTCCAGCCGGTGTCTACCGGCTAAATCTATGACTTTAAAATGCATATTTACTCTGTTCCATCTCATCAACACAGGCAGGGATGTTAGTAACATGATCTCCACTATAAAAATCATCTAGACATAATCTCACATTTCTTTTAGACTAACATTTCGTTTGCAACAGCGGAGATTTGTATAAACGTGTCTGTCTGTCTCTCCGATATTTGTAACATTGTTTCAATATTCAAATTCCATCTCCAACTGTCCCATAGTAACACACGTGTAACGTTAGGTGTCGGGACGAGAGACAGGCAGCGTTTCTTAGCCAGTCGAAATCCTGAATCGGCTGGCATCATTTTTATGGATAAATACAAATAAATGTGAATTGAAAAAAGGTCAAAGGAAACGCAGCTAGTTTGCAGTCTTTCCAGCTTCAGTTTGAAGTGATTGTGTTAGCTGTGTTGTTGTCTAGCTCCTCTGAACAACAGTGTCCTAACGAGAGAGCACATGTTCTATGCCAGGCGAAAACCGCGCCTCATTAGCTCATTGTTATGGACAAATAAATGTCACTAGAAAACAGTTTAAACAAAATGCAGCTACTGTTGTTATTCTGTCTGCACTGTTTGACGTGACTAAGTTATCGCTTGCATGCAACGTTTCCAGCCAGTATAGCAATGGAACATTTAGAACGACCGACTGGGTCGCGTCTCTAACAACCGAAACCAATCGAAGGAACGACCAGCCGGTTTGGGTGGCATCCCTAGATTTGTTTCGGGACTAAATATTGTGGAAGGATGAAATAGTATGAAAACAATAAATCAAAAATAACCTTAATGAAAATATGTCAATCATTATTTGAATATGTTGGTAACCCGTAGTATAAAAGTGATACTGCCCTCGAAGCCGGTGTTTGGAGGATATATTAGCACGGTTCGCCGGCCCTAGACGAACAACACCAGTGCCAATGTATCCTCCTAACACGGCCTTCTGTCGGGCATTATCACTTAAATAGAACCGTATGCTTACCTTGTCTGCAACTGCTTGTTGGAGATTTCTGATATGAGGCTGGATAAATTTAGCTTCAAAATCATCTCCAAGTTCCCTCAGTTTATCAGCTATTACAACTGGGTCAAACCCGTCATCTGCAAAACACGTCAGGTGATCTGTATGTCAATCATTATCTGGAATCAGTTAGGGTAGAAAACAGTGGCAGGTACTCAATCTTACTCTCCAGTCTTACTGACGAACTTCAGTTCTGGAAAGGATCCAGCCCAATGGAGCATTGAAAAACAAATTCCGATTCAAAATAAAAAATAACCTAGCCTCCTGTTGAGTAGACTGTTTCAAGTAAATCAACATAATATGCCTGAAGAAATGACAGTTCTCATTGTGAAATTATTACCATCTCCAGGTCCATCAGACTCAATGCCTCCGTCCAACTTCCGACTCCATACTGAGCTCTGGTCCTCTTCAAAAAAACAACTAATAATTTCAAATGTCTGTTGTTCTATATCTCTAGGAGACATAGTTAAACACCTTCAACAGCGTCCGTGAAGCGTAAGACAGGTAATTTATGTCGACGGTTCCTCAATCGTGACTAGACAAGTAAATTCCGGCACGCCTTGATCTCATCAACCTGAAATATGTGCTTGTTCGACATTGCAGCCGACTAACTGATCTACAATCACCTTCCATCATAAATAACTACTCATTATTGTTTGTAGATCAGTCTGTCACAATTTACCCATGATACATTACGATTTTGATCTTCTTTGATGAGGTTTAACGGCGGTTGGCATCCAATAAATGTTGCATTACCGCCCCCTACTAGACTGGAGTATAACTCCCTTATACTTTGCTCTAAAAAATAAATAAAAAAATACCCGACCATCTAACACTACACTCACACAATAAAAAGAACACCACCCTACTCTATTTAAATCTATTTAGTCCTACCTCAGGCCAACAACACCCAAATACCTCTCTGCAGCTGCTACCACAACCTCAATGTTCTACGACTTACGTTTCATCCCTGCAGTACAGTTGATAACCATTGATATAAATGCTAAAAATCCAATCTTAATTTAAACATATATCACTTGTTGGCCTATCCCTCTGTACTGGCACAGATCTACTACTCACGCCACTCCTCTCAGGATCCTTCCCCCTAGACCCATCTTCCTCTACTTTCTTCACTGCCTCAGCATATGACAACTTCTGTACTAATCTAACTCTGTAAATCTCAACCTGCCACTCTTGCACTTTCCTCAATGCTACACATTCCTTTGTCTCATGCCCTTCTGCACATTTCTCACACCTAGGAACCTCCCTCCTACACACTGCTGCCAAATACCCATAAGCTTGACACCTGCAACAACGTAATGTAGTCGGCACAAAAACTTGTACAGGATAACTTATATATCCTAACATCACTTTGTCTGGTAAAGACTCAACATCACAACTCAAAAGAACAGACAATGACTCCACTCACGCCACCCTGTCTGCGTTGCACCAAACGACAAGCATCACAAACACAGAGAATCTTCCCCTTCAGTTGGTCAACTTTTACATTTACTGCTCAATGGCACCCTTTTCTTGAAAGCAAAACAATTCACATTTCTTGCCACCATTCGTTTAACGCAGAGCACCTTCTACCTCTGACCAGCAGAAACACCAAAAAATGATCACAAGACCATTTCTGGTTACCCTCACCGATTCCACAGCACCCAACTCTGTTTTCACCAACCCTGAAACCACAAATGGATCAGCCAAAAGGCAAGGGTACACTTTTTCCAAAAGCTTCACTCCTACTGTCACAGACTCATCTTTATCCTGACCCTCAGGCTCCAAGAACCTCACCACACCTACCACCTCTGATACTTTGACCTCATTCACACCCATTTCTCCTTCTGTCTTCAGCCCACTCTGTTTACACAGCTTTACACCATTCTTCTTTAACAAACTATCTCCCTTCTTTAACCAACTCAAGCTCACCTTCAGACCTCCTCTGCCTCTCCTTTCCCCTCCATTCCAAGTATACATCTCCTTATGATAATACTGCACTTCTCCTGACATACATCTAGTTCTTGTCTTTTCAAGGGACACCATTTATCCAGCTGTCACAATCTCTATACAATTTTTTACCTTTATTTAACTAGGCAAGTCAGTTAAGAACAAATTCTTATTTTCATTAACAGCAGGTTAACTGCCTTGTTCAGGGGTAGAACAACAGATTTTTACCTTGTCAGCTCAGGGATTTGATCTTGCAACCTTTCGGTTACTAGTCCAATGCTCTAACCACTAGGGTACTTGCTTCCCCACGATCAGCAGGAACCCTTAGGGATGTCGGCCGTCTTTACCTTCGGACAAAAAAAGCTATAGTGTGCAACTGCAGCCTCTTACGGTTTTGATCCTCTCAAACACAGCCTTTGTATTCTCTCCCAGTCTTGCATATCCTCACATCGTCTATCCTCGCCTCCTTCTCAAAACCCATTGGAGGAGAAGGTCAGAGTGGAGGGACCTCTGGTTTTCAAATTGTATTGGTCACATACACGTGTTTAGTAGATGTTATTGTGGGTGTAGCGAAATGCTTGTGTTTCTAGCTCCAACAGTGCAGTAGTATCTAACAAGTAATATCTAACAATTTCACAACATATACCCAATACACACACATCTATGTAAAGGAATGTAATTAAGAATATATAAATATATGGACGAGCAATGTCAGAGCAGCATAGACTAAGATACAGTAGAATAGTATAGAATACAGTATATACATACGAGATGAGTAATGCAAGATATGTAAACATTATTAAAGTGACTAGTGTTCAGTTTATTAAGTGGCCAGTGATTTCAAGTCTACTGTATGTATATAGGCAGTCTGATGGCCTTGAGATAGAAAATGTTTTTCAGTCTCTCTGTCCCAGCTTTGATGTACCTGTACTGACCTCGCCTTCTGGATGATAGCGGGGTGAACAGGCAGCGGCTTGGGTGGTTGTTGTCCTTGATGATCTTTTTGGCCTTCCTGTGACATCGGGTGCTGCAGGTGTACTGGAGGGCAGGTAGACCACACCACCCTCTGGAGAGCCCTGCGGTTGCCGTACCAAGCGGTGATACAGCCCGATAGGATGCTCTCAATTGTGCATCTGTAAAGGTTTGTGAGGGTTTTAGGTGCCAAGCAACATTTCTTCAGCCTCCTGAGGTTGAAGAGGCACTGTTGAGCCTTTTTCTCCACACTGTCTGTGTGGGTGGACAATTTCAGTTTGTCAGTGATGTGTATGCTGAGGAACTTGAAGCTTTCCACCTTCTCCACTGCGGTCCCGTCGATGTGGATG